>CAIGRB010053461.1:52975-79571 GCA_903798255.1 Fraxinus quadrangulata | reverse complement strand
AAAAAAAAAAAAAAATTGGACATGAAGAAAATTGTCGTTCTAATCAAAATTATTAAAGTAATTTCTCTAAATAAAATGGTATAGAAGGAAGTCTATTTTATGCCTCCAACAAGGATGTATTTGAAGAGAAATTAGATACATGGTATCTAGACAGTGGCTGCAGTAATTACATAATGAAAGTATTTTTCTGCAGTCTTGATAAAATAAACACAAAAATAAAAATTGGCGATGAAAATTTCATAGAGGCAACAGGCAAATGCACTATTGCCATTGATCCAAAAAAGGGCAAGAGATACATCAATGAAGTTCTCTTGATCCCTACAATAGATCAAAATCTACTAAATGTAGGTCAAATGATAGAGAATGATATACTTTACACTTTGAAGGAGATTCTTACATGATCTATGACAAGAAAGATAAATCTTTTGTAATTGCAAAAGTCAAAAAGCGGGAGAACAGATGCTTCCCAATCCAATAGAGATACACAAACAATGTAGCAATGACAGCGAAAGTAGATGAGTCATGATTGTGGCACGAAAGATTTGGACACTTCTACTTCCACAGATTGAAGATCCTTTAGTAAAAGTGAATGACGAGAGATTTACCAGTCATAAAGGAGATTAAAGAAGTTTGTGAAGGATGTTTGCTCTGGAAACAACACCGTCAACCTTTTCAGTCCGAAAAATTTTGGAGAGCTAAAGAGCCGTTGGAGCTGATACATAAAGATGTATGCAGTCCGTTGCGTACTCCATCACATGAACAAAACAAGTACTTTATTCTCTTTATAGATGATTACACTAGAATGACATAGGTATACTTTTTGCGTGATAAATCTCAAGTTTTTGAGATTTTTAAAAAGTTCAAAAGCTATGTCAAAAAGCAAAGTGGTCGTAATATTAAAACAATTAGAAGCGACAAAGGTAAGGAGTACACATCAAATGAATTCAAGAAGTTTTGTAAAGATGAATGAATGGAGCATCAACTCACCGTTGGATACGCACCTGAACAAAATGGCATGTCAGAAAGAAAGAATAGAACAATAATGGAGATAGCTAGAGTTATGCTAATGGAGAAAGGTTTTCTAAAAATCTTCTGGGCAGAAGCAGTAAGCACTACAGTCTACTTATTAAATTGATGTCCAATTAAAGCGGTGCAAGATAAAACACCATTTGAAGCATGGAGCGTACAGAAATCATCAGCAAAGCATCTTAGAGTTTTCGGCTGCATCTGCTACACACATATTCCACAAGAGAAAAGGAGTAAGCTTAACGAGAAGACAGAAAAATGAATCTTCCTAGGCCCTAAGTTGTAGCACTCAATTTAAAGGTTATCGAGTCTATGACCTGAGAACAAAGAAGCTAATTATAAGTCGGGACGTTAAGTTTGATGAAGATGTCGCCTAAAACTAGGAGACTGGTCAAATAGAAAGAAAAGCTATCAGCATCCTAACACAACAACAAAAACAAGAGGGTTACGATGACGAGAATAATCAACCAGAACAAGCAAAGATAGAATAACCAGTTGACTCACCAAAATCATTGACAAGAAAAACACAAAGATTATTAGAAATATATCAAAGTTGTACCTTGATGATCGTTGAACTTGAAAGCTATGAAGCAGCTTCAAAACAACTAGAATGGAAAAAAACTATGGATGAAGAAATAAAAATGATCGAGAAAAGTGACACTTGGGAGGTTGCAGATCTTCCTCAAAATAAAGAAGTCATAGGAGTTAAGTAGGTCTACTAGACAAAATTTGATGCTGATAGCTCAATTCAAAAACATAAAGCAAGACTAGTCACCAAAGGATACTCGCAGCAGTTTGGCATCGACTACACTAAGATATTTGCTCCATTTGCACATCTTGACACTATAAGGGCACTGATTGCACTAGCTGTACAAAAGAAGTGGAATATTTACCAGCTAGACGTTAAATCAGCATTTTTTATTAGCTATCTTGAAGAACAAATTTATGTTAAGAAACCTCAAGAATATGTGTTACAAGGTAAAAAAGATAAAGTCCTCAAACTAAACAAGGTGTTATACGGATTAAAGCAAGCTCCACGAGCGTGGTACAACTGAATAGACAACTACTTCACTGAGCAAGGATTCAGGAGGAACCAAAGTGAACCAATTCTATACATCAAAAATCAAGGTAGAAACAGTACACTTATGCTCTCTTTATATGTGGATGATCTCATCTATACAGGGAATGATGAAGGTATAATTGAGAAATTCAAGAAAGACATGATGAAAACATTCAAGATGACTGATTTGGGATTGATGCACAATTTTCTTGGGATCGAGATAGTTCAATCTGAAGATGGGATCTTCATTGCTCAGAAGAAGTATACCACTAGTCTATTAAAGAAGTTCAAAATGAAAGGTTGCAAGATAGTAATAACATCCCTGGATAGCAATAAATTACTCAAAAAGGAATATAGTACTCCAAAATCAGACAACTCACAATTTCGAAGCCTAATTGGAAGTTGACACTATCTCATAGCTACAAAGCCGAACATTATGTATCCAACCAGCCTACTTTCAAGATTCATGCAGAATCCAAGTCAAGTTCACTATGGAGCTGCAAATCGATTATTAAGATACCGCAAAGGAACAAAAGACTATGAAATATGGTATCGATCTATGCCTAACTCAAAACTATGTGGCTATATAGACAGCGATTGGGCAAGATCAATAGATAATATAAAAAGCACATCAGGCTATGCATTTACACTTGGTTCATGAATATTTTCCTGGGCATCAAAGAAATAGGCAACAGTTGCACAATCATCAGCTAAAGCAGAGTATATTGTCGCTGCAATAGCAGTGAGCCAAGCTATATGGCTAAAGCACATATTTTAAGATAAGAAAAAGCCACAAGATGAAGCTAGAGAGATTTACTGCTATAGCAAGTCTACACATGAATCATGTATTTTATAGCAGAACAAAACCCATTGGCATTAAGTATTATTTTATCGGGGAAACTAACGCAAACAAAGAGATAGAACTCAAACATTGCAAGACTGAAAAACGATTAGCAAATATATTTACGAAGGTGTCACCACGAGTAAAGTTTAAATTACTACGACGAATTATTGGAGTTTCCAAAATATGCACCAAGGAAGAGTATAAAGTTTGCTGCATATTTGGATTTCTTTAGAATTCTCAATAATTTCTTAATGAGCAAGCAAAACAAAACATAATATATAAAATTGGAAATTTCTAGATTTTCTCAGCAATAAGTAAAATTAAATAATAGGAAAATAGGATGCTTCCACCACGATTTTGCATGTATAAATAGGTGGGTTGCTTCAATTGTAATGTGGAATTGAAGAATAGTTCCTGCCTCCAATCACTGTATAAAATTTTCCTTCCATCAACTTTGTAAAATTTCATTTTCAAATAAATTATATTTTTCTCATTCAATTATCTTGTCCAATTTAAAATTCCTCCCTACTATTTTTACCCTAAAAAATATACTTCACATAAAACACCAAATCTTTCCAATCTAATTTACTTACTTCTCCTGCCAATTATAAAATATCATCAGATAGTTTGCACAAAAATAATCATATATATTTTTCTGTATTTCTTTACACGTTTTTGACTGTATATAACAACAAATATGGTCTATATTTGGCTATGCTTACATCGTGGTAGTCGTTGACCTCGAAAAATGGCTCAGACACGTGGCCAATAGAATAATTCTTCACGTTAGTGCTTCCCTGCACACACAGCACGCCGTTAGTAACTCGTGGCCTTTCCCAGAGGGGTTAGGAGTGGCTGCGAGCACTCCGACGATCAAGTCAGTTCAACGTTGGACCAAAAAAGGTTCACCGACGATGGGACACCTGCCGGGAAGTGGTTGATAAAGTGTGTAGTAATAAAGTGCCAATATTTAAGGGAGAGAATGATACTCAAGTTCACAATGCGGTAGGTGGGAAATTGATTTGAGTCCCTCTTCTAGCACATGGAGGGGATATTTATACTAAAAACGGGAAAATGAGAGCCGTTGGATGAGGAGACATGCGTTATTAGATCCTCAGGGCCCATCCTATCCTAGGTGTCAATCTGTCATCGAATATAGGCTGGCATTGAATGTCTCTAACAAAGGCAGCTGAATTGACCGATTAGGTTTTGTCACACGTACCATCAGTTAGGAATTTAACTTTAGAAAGATCTTTGTACAAGAGATCTTTGACAGGGCGAGCCGAGGTAAGTGCAAAGTCGTAGAAGTGGAGTACAGGCCTTTGCATCCGTGGTGAATCGCAGATGAGTGTTTCCTTCGCTGGCATATGTTCAATTTGTCCCCTATATAATCACTTCGGCATATGCAATCAGCTCGTCCTACACACAATCACCTCATCTAACGTGTGGCGTGGTATGGACTACCTTTACTAACACGTGGCGGGTTGAGGTATCGGGTCTAACACAGGCCCGTAACAGTAGTCACTAACATTTTGGCTAATTTAACTAAAATAAATAGCCGGTCCTATGATCAAGGATTGCACACCTAAAATATTCTCATCTGATTGCTTGGAGGAGCCACTCACGCCAACAAATTACTGAGCCATTGCAATTGAAGGAGCAATTTATTCAGTGTAGATAAAAAAAAGATAAAATATCATCTTTAGGGATATTAGAACCCTTATCTTAAGAACTAGGTCAACAAGTTTTCAAGATTGTGGTATCTTTTTATCTCTACACTAGAACGTTCCTTCCATGTTGACATTAAAAAGTATGTTACGAAAAATTAGCGAAGAGAGAGAGAGAGAGAGCGAGCGAGCGAGAAGAAAATGAAGATTAGTGGTGTTGGAAGACTATGGTGTACCTAAGAATCCAAGAAAGAGACTTAAGTGGTTATTTACATTTATTTTCGTAAATAAGAAAAATATATAAATATGTGGTGGCAATTGGTTCGCAACCACCATCTATTCCCCCAACCTCACTGATGGAAGTTTTAGGGTGGGGGAAAAGGATGTGAGTTTGAAGGAGATGTTAAGTTGTTTTTTTTTTTTTTTTTAAAAAAAACAAGGTTAAATTGGCATAGGGAGAAGGTCTAGTATACAAGAAGTTAGCTTTTCAGAAGAAAGTTTTCAGGTTTATAGGTAAGTTTGAGGAAAAAGAGTACTAATTCAAGCATTCAATCACATATTTGAAGCGGAAATCATTTTTATCATAAAATTTCATTGTAGAAGAAGAATGAAAATAAGCCCAAGCAAACCAATTAGAAATGGAAATGACTTTTTTTTTGTATTATAATAAAAACGAGCCCAATGGTCTGAAGTAGACCATGAATGCAATTGGAAGTAAAGTTTTGGGCATTAATGTTCTAACTTGTATTATTATGTAAGGGGCAGATACTAACAGTTTTTTGGAACCTCTTATTTTTATTTTTATTTTTTGTTATTGCACTGCTAACGAACAAAGTTTGGAACAAAAATACACAATGGATGGCTAAAATAATGGACCAAGTACAGTTGGACATATATTTAATGATATTAATATGAAGGTCGTTATAAAGCATTTTAAAATATTAAAAATATACGAAATTGTTGTGAATTTTGCCAGTTTTAAAAGTTTTCCCAGTTTTAAAAGGTCTTGTTCGAATTCGGGGAATTTGGGTATGACCCGAATTCCTTTGTTGAAGTATTTAAAGTATTGAAAAATTCTAATTGAATTGTACATCAAGGAAAATTCAAGTTTCGAATGTACTTGGAGTCTTATGTCAAGTTGAAGTTCTATTTTGGAAGCCTATTGAGAATTGGAAATTGATATTGAACTTGAAGAAGAATTTGAATGGACAAAACAATTTGAAAAAAAAAATTCGGCAGATTGCCTGGTGCCGTGGCGCTCGGAGGTGGGTGCTGCGGCACCACCTGTGTGGTTCGGGTTTTACCGCATTTTCTTCTCCTACTTCGTTTTGGACTCGATCTTTTGACATCCTACTTCATCAACAACTCTATTAAGAGGGTTTGGACGTTCTCTACACGTTTCCTATAAATATTAGACTCTTCTATACAATTTCAAAGTAAAAAAAAATATATTACTAGAATTATAAGATCCATTGTAATTTTCTGTCTTTTCCATTACTCTTGAGTAAATAAAATCTCTTAATTCCTCTATCATATTTTTTATCTTTATTATTCTTTTGCTTAATCAAATACTTCATTATTGTGCCATATAACTTCAACATCTCAATCCGGTAATTAGTTTCACAACAAGTGGTATCAGAGATATTCTGGTATCTTATTTGTTTTGCAACAAGTGGTATCAGAGCCTAGGTTGACCAGTTCCGCAACACCGCAGGGTTTGATTTGTTCGAGATTTTTTGTTCGTGATTTCTTTCACGAAGTATGACATTCCGCTTTTGGATCGGAGCAAAAGATTTTCGCTATAGCGAGTTAAGATGCGTGCAGTGCTCGCAGAGCTGGATTTGAATGATGCATTGTTGGGAATTGACAAGATGCCCACAACTTTGACCGTGGAGGAGAAATTACGGAAGGATAAAAAGGTAGTTGCTCACATTCATCTTCATCTATCAAATACTATTCTTTAAGACATTTTGAAGGAGAATTCAACAGCTACTTTATGGTTGAAGCTAGAATAATTGTGCATGACTAAAAGTCTGATAAGCAAGTAGAATCTCAAGCAGCGTTTATACTCTCATCGAATGGCAGAAGGAGGATCATTGGAAGAACATTTAACTGTATTTAAAGAGATCTTCGTTGATTTGAAAATTTTGGAAGTAGAGTATGATAAAGATGATTTGGCCTTGATCTTATTGCGTTAGCTGCCCGCTTCGTTTTCTTCATTTAGAGACACGATCTTGTATAGTCCTGATACTCTCACCATAGAAGAGTTGTATCATGCTTTGTATTCAAAAGAGAAGATTAAGCATCTGGTTTCTGAGGCTAGAGATGGAGAAGACTTGGTTGCTCATTGTGGTTCTGGAAAGGGCAGATCGAAATCTAAATTCAGTAATCTGATTTATAACTACTGGAAGAAGAAGGAGCACATGGAAAATGATTGCTACAAATTGCATAATAAAGAAAGGATGGCTGCAAGTAGATATTCAGATACTTCAGGCAAAGCAGACCTCGTGAAGAACGTTGTAAATGATGGAGATCTCTTAACTATTTCTGACATTGAGTCCAAATCGGAAGATGATTGGATTCTTGATTCAATATGTGTATTTCATATGTGTCTTAATAATAACTTGTTTACTACATATGAAACTAGTTCCAAATGTGTTGTGGTTATGGGAAACAACGCACCTTATCGGATTGTTGGAATTTATACAGTCAGATTGAAACTTTTGGATGGAACAATTAGAACACTTTGCCAGGTTTGACATGTTCCGGATTTGAAGAAGAATATATCTCGTTGTATAACCTTGATTCTAAAGGTTAAGAGTTCTTTGGTGGAGATGGAGCTTTGAAGGTTTGTAAGGGTACCCAGATTGTGTTGGAGGGACAAAAAAGGTCCCACTTATACATTTTACAGGGTCGTGCAGAATTTAGAAGAGTCAATCAACACAAGTTTAGTACCATGGTAGACATTCAGTTTGGTACAATACCTTTAGGAGCTAGTAAAAGGTCAGATTTGAAGAATACTATTCAATGGAGTTTAGGAAATATTGATAATGCCGCTTTGCTACCATCTCCTACGGTGCAGTTGTATTCAATTGCTAGGGATGGACC
Organism: Fraxinus quadrangulata; assembly: GCA_903798255.1. Taxonomy (NCBI): domain Eukaryota; kingdom Viridiplantae; phylum Streptophyta; class Magnoliopsida; order Lamiales; family Oleaceae; genus Fraxinus; species Fraxinus quadrangulata. The sequence goes on along the minus strand of CAIGRB010053461.1, from coordinate 71,866 downwards.
TAGTGGAAAAAGGTATGTGAATGCTGATTTTGTTGAGCATACTTTTAAGTAGAGTGGAAAGTGTATAATCTAACAAGAGGCATTCCTTAAAAGCATTTGAGTTTGATTCTGTTTTGGGATGTGTTACAGCCAATTTTGGTAAATTACAAAATCATTATGATTTTTGGGAATCTGAGATAATTTTACAAGAATAGTGCTTGGATTCATTGGAAGATGTGGAGTATTGTGTTTTGTTGGAGGAATTAATTTTTGGTTATTGTTAAAAAAATAAGTTCATTCCTTAGTGGAACTCGTATCAAGGCGGTGATTGTTGGAATTTGGGTATGACCCGAATTCCTTTGTTGAAGTATTAAAAAATTATAATTGAAGTGCACATCAAGGAGAATTCAAGTTTGGAATGCTATTGGAGTCCTATGTCAAGTTGAAGTTCTATCATGGTAGCCCATTGGGAGTTGGAAATTGATATTAGACTTGAAAAAGAATTTGGATAGCGAAAACAACTTGAAAAAAAAATTGGCAGATTGCCCGGCGCCGCAGATTGCAAAATAAAGAAAAGATGGCTGCAAGTAGATATTCAAATACTTCAGGCGAAGCAGACCTCAAGGAGAACATTGTAAGTGATGGATATCTCTTAACTATTTCTGACATTGAGTCTAAACCGAAAGATGATTGGATTCTTGATTTAGCGTATGTGTTTCATATGTGTCATAATAAGGACTTGTTTACTACATATGAAACTTTCAAATCCAGAACATAACAAGGACTTGTTTACAACATATGAAACTGTTTTCAAAGGTGTCGTAGTTATGAGAAACAACGCACCTTGTCGGGTTGCTAGAATTGATATAGTCAGATTGAAGCTTTTGGATGGTACAATTAGAACACTTTGCCAGATTCGACGTGTTCTAGATTTGAAGAAGAATCTCATCTCGTTGTCTATCCTTGATTCAAAAGGTTATGAGTTCTTTGGTAGAGGTGGAGTTTTGAAAGTTTGTAAGGGTGCTCAGGTTGTATTAGAGGGACATCAAATATCTCAATTATACATCTTGCAGGGTCGTGCAAAATTTAGAAGAGTCAATCAGCATAGGTTCAGTATCGTGGTGGGTATTAATTTTGTTACAATACCTTTAGGAGCTCATAAAGGGTCAGATTTGAATAATACTGCTCAGTGGAGTTTAGGAGATATGGATAATGCCGCTTTACCACCATCACCAACGGTGCCATTGTATTCAATTGCTAGGGATGTACCAGTGGAAAATGGTATGTAGATGCTGATTTTGTTGAGCATGCTTTAAGTGGAGTGAAAGGTGTACAATCTAGAAAGGGGCCTTCTTCAAAAGCATTTGGGTTTGATTCTGCTTTGGGATGTGTTACAGCCCATTTTGGTAAATTATAAAATCATTATGACTTTTGGGAATTTGACATAATTCTACAAAAGTAGTGCTTAGATTCATTGGAAGCGGTTGAGTATTGTGTTTTGTTGGATAAAACAATTTTTGGTTATTGTTGAAGAAGACAGTTCATTCCTTGGTAGAATTTGTGTCAAGTCGGAGATTGTTGGAATTTGGGTATGATCCAAATTTTTTTGTTGAATTGTTTGAAGTACTGAAGAATTCTAATTAAAGTGCACATTAAGGAGAATTTAAGTTTGGAATGCTATTGGAGTCCTATGTCAAGTTGAAGTTCCATTTTGGAAGCACATTGGGAGTTGGAAATTGATATTGTACTTGAAGAAGAATTTGGATGGAGAAAAAATTTGAAAAGAAAAAAATATCGACGGCGATGGGCTTGGGCGTCGTGGCGCCCACGCGGTGCCGCCTGTGCTGTTCGGGCTTTTCCGCGTTTTCTTTTCCTACTTCATGTTGGACTCGATCTTTTGGCATTCTACTTCATCAACAACTCTACTAAGAGGGTTTAGACGTCCCCTACATGGTCCCTATAAATATTAGATTCTTCTATACAATTTCAAAGTGTGAGAAAATAGATTACTAGAATTATATAATCCATTATAATTTTTTCTCATCTCCATTATTCTCGAGTCAATAAAACCTCTTAATTCATCTGTCATATTTGTTATTTTTATTATTCTTTTACTTAATCAAATACTTCAATATTGTGTCATAAAACTTCAACATCTCAATCCGATGGTTAGTTTCACAACAAGTGGTATTAAAGATATTCTGATATCTTGTTTGTTTTGCAACAAGTCTTAATTTCAAAATGTTTAGTATAACTTAAAGTCATTTCTCCACTGAATTATCCTTATGGCAATTAACCGTCTTTCACCACAAATATAACTCGTTAATGGTCACTTGGATCAAGGTGCTACAAATTAGTAAGGCCAAGCCTGAATTTTCCCTTATTTTCAAGTAAAAAGTTGAGTATATAGGCAAGTACGGTAAGGCTCACCAACACAAGAGAATTAGAAAACAAACCTTGGAAATGGTTAGGTAAGGGAAGGATTCCATGAACATTGCAGGGCATATGGTTCCATTGCTGTTTATATTTGGGTGGAAAACTTTTGTTCTAAAAGCAATCTGCAACGTTCGTGGAAATGAAAACTTCCATTATTCTAAAATTGAGCTATGCGGGATTGAACACTCAATATCAGTTATTACTGGGATATAGTACTGCAATAGATAATTTAATTTTTATGTTTAAAATAGAAAATAATGGAAAGTCAAAATACCGTGGAACCAATAATTAGTACATCTAACACACCTTAGGAGACCTCCAAGGGTAGTCTAACGGAAAATGGATGGTCAGCAGGAAAACTCCATCGGCATACGGACTGTCCGGAGGACCAATGATAGTAGCTTGCCAATGGAACAAGTCCCTATCTACTAGACCTGAAATTTATTTGCAGTGGAAAAAAAATAAGCAACGAAACTATAAATAAATGAAACTTACGTAGCATTACAGATGATTACCGAAAGGTAAAACTTAAAAGTATACTCGTGAGCATGTTTAAGGAGATCGTCATCAAAACGAATTGCAGTGGAAAAACAAAATAAGCAACCAAAAAAATAAAATAAAATGAAACTTATGTTGCATTACAGATGATNAAAAAAAAAAAAAAAAAACCCAGATCCACCTCAAAAACATATAGCATTTTAAATTTCTGAAAAAAAAAAGTAATAATAAAACCTTCGAAGAGGAAGCCCATTAAATCAATTCCACTAGAATCTGCATACATAGACTAAGAGTCTGAAATTTTACCATAGAAAATTTCGATTCTCCTGCTGGTTTTTGGTAGATGGGGTGATCTGAGGAGAAGGAATATAAGCAAATACTACTTTTTACATTTTGAATGCAGGAATTGTAATCGAAAATTAAAAAGAAATTAATCTATTTATTCCTAAACCTTGTATTTTTCACCTCTAGCGCTCGAGGAGCCTATATAAGGACTGTTACTATCTAATATTGAATTCCTTCTTCGATCTTCAACATTTTGTTCTTCTCTTGGCAAACTCAAGGATTGCTCGTCAAAATCCAATGATGTGGAAATGGAACTGAAGCTTGTGCTTCTTGAATCAGCTCGGGCCACTTCACGATCCCGCTCTCGCTGCAGCACAGCTCTCACCAACCTTTCCCAGTTGTCATAATTCTTAGACATCTCTGTTTCACCTTCGACAACTTCAAATACACATAAAGTACAACTATGGATCTTTATTGCCTGTACACATGCAAAATTTGTATAGTTCCAAACAGGGAACAAAAATCTTTTAGTAATCTTTGGTTTATATAGTTCCAGAAAACAAAATATAAACGCTGTGGTGCAGCACACAATTTACAGCGTATACAAACAATTTCCAAGAATCCATACAAACAATTTCTTGTTTGAAAGTAAAAATAAGATATTAGTGTGGCAAAATCAATATATATTCTTTGTTTTGATAGCGGAGAAATCAATATAGTTGATGTATGAGTAAATAATAAATTAGAGCGTCTTAGTCTGGATAAACAATACAAAGAAATTTTGAAGTCATTTTCACATAAAATACAATTTCTTTGTGTTAATCTCTTCATTTGATGTTTAACGTTGTTGACATAAAAAACTAAGGCCCAATTAAATGGTCCAAAAAATGGAGTCTAGTTAGGAAATTCGAGAGATAGGCCCAAATGAGGTTATGTAAAATATAGCGGAGGCCCATCATCACCCAAGCCTACGGGACGTCAAGGATTTGAGCGAATGAAGTGCCTTATTGTCACTCAGAGCGACGGTCCTATTCTCGCCCAAGCTTTCGAGACACCCAAGATCTGAGCAAATATAGTGTATTGTTGTTATTCAAAGCGGCAGTTATTGAGACCGTTAATGTGCAATCTTATCATATGCCATTATCCAAGAATCTCGATTGCAAGCAGTTAAATAATGACAGTAATGGCAGCGGTTTAAGTGGTAGTTTCTTCACAAGTCATTCATCATGAAATAAAGATCCCGAATCAATCACCCTCAAACAAAGAATTATGTAATTTCATTTCTTTTAGTTTTTCCTGTCAACTTCCAAATTACTTTGTGTGCTTGTACCCATTGGAGGCATTTTGCTTCTCGCAAATTGTAATATTCATAAATAAAGCACCCCTTGTTGAAACTTTGTTTCGAGAGGTTTGTTCCTTACACAATCGTCTGAACCTTTTTTTAATTGTTAGCGATTTTCACGTGAAACAATTTGGCACGCCCAGTGGGACATTGGTGTTTGAGGATACGAAAAGTGAAGTAATATGCCTCATAAGAACTCTGATAAGGAGCCAGCAAGCCAAGTAATAGTCCAATCCATGATCGAACGATATGAGGAGCAGCAAAGTACTCCACAAAATAGAGGGATACAGTCAAAGTCGTTACGAGCCATGACATAATTGAGTTTTCGAATCATGCGTTCATTGCTTGGTGAACTTACACAAGATGTCGTTGAACAGATAAATCTATCTATCCAATGACAGAGGTGAGTCCTCGAACCATGCGTCCGTTGCTAGAGGAACTTACACAGGATGTCGTTGAACAGGTAAATCTATGAAATGTTCATAATATGGAAAGATTTACTCAAAATGGAAATGCACACTATGACAACATGGCCAAACAACTAAACACTTTGAATGAAATCATGAATAAGTTAGTCGGCCAAATGTGTCAACCAATTGGGTCAAGTATAGGGAACCACTTTCAAGCCAGGACGATTATGGGATATAATTCCCCAGTCCTGGGTTCAAATCAAGGAATAGAACCACCTTTTGGACCATCTACTTCAAACTAAGGGGGTAGTGGAATGCCAAATTTGAATAGTGGGAATGGAATATCAAACCGGGGGTAACCCAAATACAAGAGACAATGGCCAAACCAATGGATAGAACACCCCACGTGTTAATGATGGTGAAAATATTCAGGCTAACGATAATAATGGTTTAAATAACGGTATTTTTACCGCGAACCAAGGACCAAACATTAGGCCTCAAGTAATTTCACCAATGAACCAACCTATAGGAGTTCCATATGATCCCAACATTGTGTTGAGGAATCAAATTATGGAGATAGTACCAGATCAAATGGCTTTTGGGGTGCATCCTGTTGTTAGGCCGACTTATACAAAGTCGTGTCCTGATTGGATGGATCAAGCATATCCGTGACCTAGATGGTACAAAGTACCAGAATTTTCCTTATTTACTGGCCTCGGAGAAGTTTCCACTCTGGAACATATAGGACGATTTACACTGTAAAGTGGTGAAGTGACTGATTATTACAAAATGAGATCGTTCCCTAGTTCGTTAATAGGAGTAACTTTCTTCTAGTTTATCAATTTGCCAGTAAATTCTGTTCAAACTTGGCAACAACTAGAAAACAATTGTTTTACTCAATTTTACAAAACTGAATCTGAAGTTACTTTGGCCAACTTGGCGAATTTACGTCAAATGTCAAACGAATGGGCAGAAGGTTTAAGATGGCTAGGAGCAAATGTTTTGTACCTCTGCCCAAAAAAGAATTCGTCAAAATTGCTCAAAGTTGTCTGAGTTTCGATTTAAAAAAAAATTCTAGGACAGAAAATTTCTTGACATTTTTCAACTAAGTGCTAACGTGATTAGATAGAACGTTTGATAAGGGAAGAATAAATGAAAATCTCTAGTAAAGGGACTTATTACAGAGAACCAAATTTCGATATTCATGCTATTAATGACAAATATTACGATCAGACGGAAGTATGTTTGGTCGAATTGATTAAGGAAGATGCATATGCTTGTCCTATAATGGTCAAATTTAGAACGTTGGGCAAGAATGAGCCCATAAAACATGAAAACAAAAAGGCTAGGATATTCTCACTTGATATGACCAAAGATGACCTTATTTTCGATAAATTGAGCGACAAGCATAAATTGAGCCTAGAGAAGACGAAGGCATCTTGTGTGCTAGATGCAAGGGAGAAGTGAATGAAAGTGCGGAAAGACCAGGAACGTGGCGATATCACCATCGTCCTGATGTTGTTCCAAACGTCCAGCCGATGAAGGATGAGGTGTATTATTCCATAGAGGATCACCTTTTGAAAGGTAGTTCAGACCGATAAACAATGGGAGAACATTTAGGCTACAATCTCACCAACCAAATGTATGGCATTCATTCCAGTATAATGCAGGAAGAGTTGTACCCTTCAGCAAAATAGCCAGAACTCAACAAAGGCGTTTTCAGCGAAACTATGGACGAATAATGAGGCAACAGCAGGGATCATCACATCCTAAGGCACCTAAATTGCTTAAGATGGCCAACAAAAATGTTCTTGAAGATAATAAAGAGGCCAGTATGGGTGAATTAATGGAAGAGTTACTAGAAATTTATTCTGGCAGATCAAAATTTGAGCTTGGGAAGAAAGATGAAGAAGATCCAGAGCGACCCCGTACTATCCAATTTGGTACCTTACCTCCTGTTATGGCTAATAATTATCTACTAATCAATGAATTCAAAAGTAAAGAAAGTGTAGATGATGAAATGAAAGATAACGAGGAAGTTCATAACGAGGAAGAAGCGTGTGCGCTGGAATGTGAGCAAGACCAAACGTCCCAAGAAGTATATGATGAAGAAGAGGATAATGACATGACTGGCATTGAGAGGAAATTGACTTAGAAGCAGAGAGAAAAATAAGAGGAGTGTCGCGCAACACATTTTTGAAGCAATTGCATCAGGAAGGTGTTCGCGAGGTAGATATGTTAGGCGAACCATCTGGACGCTCTTTTGACTACTATGTTTATATGAAACGCCCAAGAGAAAGGTGAGAGTGCCTCAATTTGAAAAATATGGGTCACCTCCAAGAATATTACCTCCTCCTATAGGTTGGATAACCAAAGAAGAATTATTAGAAGAAAATGAGAAGGTCCAAGAAGCAGAAGCTCAATGTGAAATATTGCAAGTGGACTTGTCACAAGGAAATAATTCAACGGAGGATAAACAGGAAGTGGAAATAGATGCGGCTAAAAAGGTCATCTTTAAGAGACCAACTATGAAATTAACCAAACACTTTGAGGCCATTGTACGTGAAGGCCTTAGTTAATGGTGTACATGTGGTAAAAGTGCTCATTGACAATGTAGCAGCCATAAATACCATCCCATCTAAAATGATGAGAAAATTTTCGAAGATAGAAAACTATATGATCCCAACAGAATTTATTCTTACAAGTTATAATGGGGGAGCAACATCAGCTAAATGGGTGATGCCACTAGACGTAACAGTGGGAACAACTACTAGGACCACAATCTTCTTTGTAATAGATGGTCCTACTAGTTACAACATGTTACTAGGAAGAGACTGGATTTACAAAAGTCGTTGCATACCTTCATCGCTCCATCAATGCCTGATTTTCTGGAATGACAAAGGCGAAGCAGAAGTGGTGCAGGTAGACCATAGGCCCTTTGTTGCAGAAGCAAGTAGAAAGGTTCATGTAGGAAGAAAATTATCGACTGTCGGGGTAGTTCAAGATGGAGAAGAGACTCAAATTGTCGCACAGAGTGAAGAGCCATTTTCAGTAGATGCACTTACTAAAATGTTCAATCAAATGAGGCCAAACATAGTGGCCCTTAAAGAGCCAGTGATTGGCAAAAAGATAATCAAGAAAATTTAATGTGCTGTCGCAACAAGAAAGTATGGCTGATATTCAGGCCTCCAAAGCCAAATTAATGGTTTTCAATGAGGAATATAAAGAGAAGACAAAAGAAGAAGCAGCATTAAAGACGTTGAGAAACAAATTGGCAGTGTTCGAATTGGAGCAAAAATTTGGCCGAAAAGTCAACAAGCTGGATTGCTTAGAAGAGAAAATACGTACGAGAAACTTAGACGATGAAGTAATGAGGATCACTAAGCCTAATCATGCTCAAGCACAAGACCCTTTGATGAAGGTGAATATTGGCGACGAATGGGAAGATCGTCCAACATTTGTCAGCCAGATGCTTAGCCAAGAGGTTAGTAATAAATTAATCGCTTTATTAAAGGAATATAATGATTGTTTTGGTTGGAAATATGAACACATGCCTGGTTGAGATAAATCTTGGCAGAACATAGGTTATCAACTAAGTCAAATTTTAAACTTCATAAACAACCTCGTAGGCATTTTGCCCCTAATATATTGTCTGAGGTAAAGAAAGAAATAGAGCGATTGTTAAATGTGAGTTTTATTAGAATAACTAGATATGTTGAGTGGTTATCTAATATCCTGCCAATATTGAAAAAGAACGGTAGTATTAGGGTTTGCATAGATTTTAGAAATTTAAACTTAACAATGCCCAAATTTTAATATCCAATGCCTACTGTGGATTCTTTAGTAGATTCATCTACCGAACATATAATGTATTTTTTTATGGATGGGTATTCAGGATATAACCAAATTTACATAACTGAAGAAGATGTACATAAAACTGTCTTTAGGTGCCTTGGGGTTTTAGGATGCTTTGAATTGGTAGTTATGCCTTTCGGCCTGAAAAATATAGGGGCAACTTATCAAAGGATAATGAACTTGATTTTTCACGACATGATAAGCAAATTTGTTGAAGTGTGTGTAGATGATGTAATGGTCAAATCTATTAAATAAGAAGACCATTTTGAACAGTGGAAGCGCTCATTTGAGCGAATGAGGTAATACAAACTAAAATTGAATCATTTGAAATGTTTTCTGAAAAACATCACAAGGAAAATGATAAATGAAAATGTTAGAAATTGGCATGAATGCTTGAATAAGGCTTTATGGGCTTACAGGACGTCGACACGTTCAAGTACCAAAGTTACTCATTTTCGCTTACTTATGGATAAGAGGCTATGTTGTCTATGGAAATTAATGTGCGATCGATCAAAGTATGATTGCAAAATAATTTAAGTGATGGTGAGCATGCAGAATTACTAGCCCAAAATTTATTGGAATTGGACGAATTAAAGTTGGATGTCCTAGATAGATTGTGGGTTCAAAAACGAAAAATGGCTAAGTTCTATAATAAATAAGTTATAGCCAAGTCTTTTAGCTTGGGCTATTTGGTTTGGAAAAAGATTCTTCCATTGGATAACAAAGATCCAAAGTATGACAAATGGTCACCCAATTGGGAGGACCATATAAAGTGAAGAGCGTATTGCCTAATGGAGCTTACCATTTGGAAGATTTAGATAACACGAAGCATGTAAGATTCATTAATGGTAAATATTTAAAAAAATATGTTCATTCCTTATGGAAAAGTGAACAAATAGAAGAACATTCTTCACAAAAGTAAAGTCAAGATGATGGGTAAAGTTGGACGATTATGTTTAAACTAAAACAGGAACGAAATACATTCAAGTAAAATCTTTCATTAATCAAACATTTGTTATAAACCATGAGATACAAAATGTAAAATTTCCTATAAGCCGCAATTGGAAGCAGGCTATCATTGTTCTTCTATCAAATACTACAGATTGGCTTTCGTCGCCTTACTAAATGCATTGCTGCAATGATGGCAAATGGTCAAGGAATCACTCTCAACAAGAAATTGGCTCGCATCAAGAACTCTCTCTAGAGATTATAAAGGGAAAAGGTGCTGAGAAGACCTTTATTGACCAAAGAAATGTTTCCTATATCTCCCATACCAAAGAAAATATCAAGACATATGTTGAGATGGGAAAAGATTGAATGGTTCATTTCTGTTAAAAAAAGAAATAAGTGATCTTTGGGATATAGAAAATTAATCATCTGAATGTCAGATGATGGCAAACAAACTGGTGTTGTGGAGAGTGAGATGAAGATGACAAGTGTGTAACAACTATGTAGTTTTATAAAGGCATGAAGGTGAAAAGAGGGAATTCTAATGGGTACATACATGCGTAGTAACCGAAATTGAAGGCCAAACTTTTATCGAAAATACCAAAAGTTTTATTCCGTGCAAAGATTTCACAAGGGATACCAAAAGGTCTGTTTCGTGTAAAGATTCTACAAGGGGAAATATGCATGAGTGTGGCACAAGGTTAGTAATTAAATTTTTGGGGAGTATTGACGATTGAAGAAAACGTTAATTATGCTGTTTCGGAATCCGTACAAAAGTCATTACACAAGTTAATAAAGCAATCATTCTATTGATGAAATTGGCTACCATTACATTTGGATTAACAGTGGCTGCCATCATAGAATTACAAGGAAAAGGACATTAATATCTTAATTACAGTTTGCCCCAAGCAGAACGCATATGTTCCCTAAGTTTTCCTTATTCATCACTATGTTCGAAAGAAGCAGTGGATAGCTCAATCATAAACTTCTAGTCAACTTCCAGCTTTGTTTAATGCTCAACTAAAGACCTGGTTCACTCAACCTCTTGGAAAGCATTACCCTTCTTATCAGCTAACCTAGCCTTACAGCCGTCAATCCTCGCTTGAAATTCATTCACCTCTGCGGCCAGGTTTATCATCAAAGAGTCCTTAACAATAACTTCAGAGAAGATTTCGTTTAGATTGATCTTGGCTTTCTCAATCTCTTGAAGCAAAGAATTGCTGTGTCCTCTTATTTTTTAACTCGACATTCCTGGCTAGCAAAGAGCTTATCTCTGAGTGGATAATCTTCAACTTCAGCTTAAAGTTAGATGATATTTTCAGCGAAGGAAGCTCAAGTGCTTGAGCAAATTTTGCACTTAAAAGCTCAAATTTATCTATTTAGCTAGTAGCATTGGCCTTGTTGATATCCATGTCCATGAAGCTAACGTATTCAAGCACTGATTGCTTGAGAACGTTCATATTTTCTTTCGAGAATGTAGCAGATAAAGTAGAAGGACGACTGACTGAATAAGGACGAGATGTCCTTACTTGTTCCCAAGAAGTAAACAAGTCCTGAATCGAGCGCAAGATGGCATCAAGGTTTCGTAAAGAAAAATGAAAACATTTAGTATTTTCATTACAGTAAACGAAGTGAAGATGAAAGATAAAACAAAGGCTACCTTGTCAGCAGCTTTGGAAAGTTGGGACACATCATTGGTTGATCCAGCCACTTGTGGAGACTTCCCCTTGTCTGAACGAGTAGGCTCTGCAACAACGGGCAGGTCTATGTGAATCCCTGCAAAATTCAAGTGGCAATGAGTTAAAGGCCAATAATAGAGGCAAGGGAAAAGACCATAAAATATGTATATCTTCCGGTTCAACACGTGGGGGGTCAGAAAAGGTAGCAGTTTTCCAGTTGGCTGTGCAATTGAAGACCATGGGACTATGGCCTCCTCCCTCGGCAAAGCCCTTTCGTTAGATGACTTGGATGAGGCAGCTATAAGGCGGTGGAGCAGGGACTGCTAAAGTCAGAGCCTTTGAAGGAGAAGTTAAGCTATTCTGAAAAATTAAGGTAAAACATTAACATATGGAGGATTATTTTTTTTCATGAATAAACAAGCTTAAATACCTTTCTCTTGATGATGAGAGGGGCATCATCGCCATCATCAGGCAAAAGTGTCAGAGCTGAGGCTGGCTGTTTGCAGCTGGAAACACCTTTACCTGTACTAGCTTGAGCAGGTGAAGAATTGGATGGAAGAGCAGGAAGTTTAATAGGAGCAGAGGGCGATTTCAAAGGAGAAGTGGGATTCCTGATAGATACAGGAATGGCAGGAATAGGAAAAGTGGAGAAAGTATCTGGCCACTCCAGTAGGTGGAAGGCACGGTTAGCATCAGTTATGAATAGCCTATGTTTCATAGATGGCCAGAGTTGTCCAAAAAGTAGATGGATGGCAAGAGTGGGGTTGAAAGGGACCAATGAGAAACCGTTTGTCAAAAGAGTATTACGGGCGTCAATGGTCTGTGGCTCTATTTTATTTATGGTATGAAAACGCTCTGTCGAGCTCTTGGAGAAATAGGGAGAAATAGGCCCGAGCGACAAATTGGGGATCATATATCTCGACCCTGCTTTAGCATTTGTTCCAGTCAGGATTTCATGGACAATTATTTCTCAGTCAAAAATTGAGCCCAAATAGGCAAAAAGGTGCTCACATCAGTCATGGTAGAAGGAGGTTGCACATAAATGGGAACTTGGTGAGCAAAGAAAGGAAAAAAAAGGAAATGATTGAATTCAAATTATAAAAGAATGTGAAAATGTCCCTATTGGACATATTAACAGGGCTCAATTGATGGATGAATAACCCATAACAATTGACCGATCGAAGAGAAGAATTGTGCACCATTCCGCAGCTAAGAATAATGAACAAAGATTTAAAGACCTACCACGTGCTAGTTCATGCACTATGGACAAATAACTCATAGAATATTTAATGCTCGGTATACAAAGAGCATATTTATAAAGTCAAACCTGAAGAAAGGCAAAATTGTGGGAAGATAGTAACCGAAATGCCGGGAAAAATAGTATTGCCCAGGGGCGGAAGATTAACTAAAGCTCCAACGTCTCTCAGAGTAATGGACATTGGGCTAAGTGGGAAAATAAAGATATTATACTCAGAAGACCAAAAACTCAAATGGATGGGGAAAAGCACAAGGTCATAGATTGGGGGACGGAGAGCATTTTCTAATAAATCCGAAATCCTAGCACGATCAAAAATCGCCTTGGTAGGGCTAACATGCATGCCAAAGATGAAAAGTAGTATTAGTTTTGGGCCAACTACGAATACCACTTTCACGGATTAAATTTAGTATAAAGGGATTAAGAAAATGAGGGTCTTGAGTGCAAGGGAACAACTGGCCCATCGCAGCTTGCCCCACAGAATCAACGTCATTAAATGACGGGCCTAGATAAAACTCGCTGAGATCAGGATTAACTGGTGAAAGGGAAGTTGAGGTCATATACGGTTTGGTGAGAAGTTCTTGAAAATCTTCGAAACTAAGGGAGTTGTCGGAAGAACTCTGTGAAGTTGCCATTTACCACAAGTTGCAGTCTTCATGAGGGTTTTTTCAGAAGCATAGTAAAGAAGCAAGAAGATGAACAATGGTCTTTATCGGTGGCAATGCAAGACGTGGATATAATGGCGTGATAAAGTGGCGTGTTCTTTGGTTTATAGGAGTTGCGTGATTTGCACTTTTCAGGACGTAGAGGGTCACCCCCTAACGAAAATAATGATTGGAAATCTCCACTCTTTTTGAGATTTCAAGTATCAGGGAAAACATAAAGGAGGAATATGGTATAAGATTAATAATTGATATTAATTTTGCCATATTGGAGGGTAATTATTGACATACAAAATTGAGGCCCAATTAAATGATCCAAGAAGTGGAGCCCAGTTAGGAAATTCGAGGGATAAGCCCAAATGAGGCCCTGTAAAATATAGCTGAGCCCATCATCACCCAAGCTTGCACGACGCCTAGGATCTGAGCGAATGAAGTGCATTACTGTCGCTCAGAGCGACGGTCCTATTCTCGCCCAAGCCTTTGAGACGCCCAAGATCTGAGCGAATATAGCGTCTTGTTGTTATTTAAAGAAACAGTTATTGAAACCGTTAATGTGCAATCTTATCATATGTCACGATCCAAGAATCTCGGTTGCAAGTAATTAAATAATGGGAGTAATGACAGTAGTTAAAGTGGTAGTTTCTTGACAAGTCATCCATCATGGAGAAAAGTGAGTAGTTATTGGTCGATGAGCAGTTTCAAGCAGTTTTTACAAGAAAAGCGGCCAAAGGAGTATAAAAGATAAAAGAGAACGTGGAAGAAAGATCCCGAATCAATCACTCTCAAATAGAAAATTATGTAATTTCATTTCTTTTAGTTCTTTCTGTCAATTTTCAAATTACTTTGTGTGCTTGTGCCCTTTGAAGACATTTTGCTTCTAATAAATTGTAATCTTCATAAGTAAAGCACCCCTCGTTGGGAATTTGTCTCGAAAGGTTTGTTCATTATACAATCGTTTGAACCTTCTTTTAATTGTTAGCGATTTCCACGCGAAACAAATGTTATTGTGGTGTTTAATGTTAATCTCTTCATTTTCACATAAATACAGTAAAAACCGTCTCAGCTACAAATCACATTTTGACGTTTGAAACACGAAAAGAAGAATCTTTTCATTATCTTGGATTATATAGTTCCAGAACAAAAAATATATGCAACACTCAATTTGCAGCTTAGAAAAACAATATATCCTAATTTTCTCGTAATGGGAAAGTTAGTTTTTTTTTTTCTGAATTTTAAATATTTTTTTTAAAGTAACTTGTCAAAATAAATAATTTACTTTACAACTTTCACCAATTGCTTTTTTAAATAAAGGACGTGCAAGAAAATGTAAAAGTAATTACAGAAGTTGATTATCATATTAGAATGTGAAGGTGACCTTAATTAATGTTGATTAGATTGTTATGATTAGTTTAATCTAGTGATCTATGACCATCTCCCTCTCGTATTTTTTTGGATATTTCATCCCGTTGCTTGTATTAATCTCGTTCTTTTCAACAAGTAATGGCAATTTTATTAATTACAGCTATCCATCCTAATGTTTATGCATATATCATCAATGATTTTGATTTTTGCACATGGAAAAAGCCTAAAGAATGGGATCAAATATATATGAAAAAATTCTGTGGTGTTTATGTGGTTTGATTTAATTTGCACATCAATTGTATCGGCCAACAAAAGAAAAAATGAAGATTTTATAATAAAACGTTATCAACCACATAAAAACAAATGGCTTTTCTTAAAAAACATAATTATGGACATATTGTAACGGTAAATATATCATAACATTACAACACTTTGATTTATTCATTTTTATTTTTTGCATGTGGTGAATGCAAAAATTGAGCCTT
Organism: Fraxinus quadrangulata; assembly: GCA_903798255.1. Lineage (NCBI taxonomy): Eukaryota > Viridiplantae > Streptophyta > Magnoliopsida > Lamiales > Oleaceae > Fraxinus > Fraxinus quadrangulata. The sequence goes on along the minus strand of CAIGRB010053461.1, from coordinate 56,670 downwards.
AATTGTGAAGTAAGAGCTAGTATATATATGAACATGTGATGCCGGAAAATCACAGGAGACAGATAACCGCAAGCAAAACACCAACTGAATATTAGTGATCACCACTCACTGACAATCTCCTCGAGATACAGAGCACGACTGTGCTCACCACTACAAGGAAAAGGGTCACGAGATACAAAACATTAAAGAAGAAAACTCTTCTTTAAACGAGCCAGAGGCTTAAACTTTTATTCTTAAATTTGAATGATCCAAAATAAGATAATGTCCCTAAAGTTAGAACAGAATATCCATAAACTTAAAAAGAAAATAATACTAAACTTGGAGGTAAGAAAATCCAAGAATTAGTTATCCAAAATCCTACTTTATTCTGTCCATAATCTTTCCTTAATTAGTCTCTTCGAACACCCCTGTCAACATGATTTATTTATTACTTAATTCTTTTATATACTTGGAGCCAACATAAGATCCCACGGACGAATATTCTTACCCACAAGGCTCCTCAACAAATTGCCTAAGCTTCAATTAACAACTTCGGTTTGTCCATCAGTTTGAGGATGATGAGACGTGCTAAAAAACAACTTCATACCAAGCTTTCTTCACAAAGTGCCCCAAAAGTGACTTGTAAAGTTGGTATCCCGATCTGAGACAATTGTTTTTGGTACACCATGAAGCTGCGTAATATCTCAGAAGTACAAATCAGCTACATGTGAAGCATCCATGATCTTGTTACAAGGAACAAAGTGTGCCATCTTCGAAAAGTGATCAACAACCACCATGATTGAATCTTTGCTCCTTTGTATTCGTGGTAACCCCAATACAAAATCAATGCTAACTTCCTCCCATGGTGAATTTGGAACTGGCAATGGAGTATATAAGCCTCTGTTTTGCCCATGACTTTTGGCTGTACGACAAGTCATGCAACGTTCCAGATGTCTCCATTCTACGCCAATAAAAATGTGATGCCACCAATCAAAGGGTTTTGTCACGCCCAAAATGTCGAGCTAGCCACCTTCATGAGCTTCTAGACCAATCGCCTCTCGTAATGAGCATTGAGGAATGCATAAACGATTATCTTTGAACAGATACCCATCCTGTAACACAAAATGATTAAATGGTCTTTTTATACATTCAATTAGGATAGCACCAAAATGTGGATCATGCCGATACAGCTCCTTGAGAACTTCAAATCCTAGGACCTTCACTTTCATAGTAATTAGCAATGAATATCTTCGACTTAGTGCGTCTGCCACTTTATTCTGAACCCTGACTTATGCTTAATGGTGATAAGAAAGACTGCGAAAATTCCACCCATTGAGCATGTCGATGATTCAACTTGATTTGACCATTGATATACTTCAATGCTTCATGATCAGAAAAGAGGACAAACTCTTTAGGCAAAAGGTAATGATTCCAATGCTCCAAGGTTCGTACAAGAGCATAGAACTCCTTATCATATGTAGAGCATCGCTTTCGAGAATCACTCAACTTCTCGCTGAAATAGGCTTCAGTCACCTTCCTCATTAAAACCTCAAAACTCTTCTGTACTCCTCCAGTCCACTCAAATATTCCAACCTTCAAACAATCAGTGATAGGAGAAATAATAGTACTAATTTTTTTTATAAAACGACGATAAAAAGAATCTAACCCATGAAAACTCCAAATATCCTGAATGGATTTTGGAACAGGCCAACTTGTGATCATCTCTACCTTACTTAGATCCATCTTGATTCATCACTTGAGACGATGAAGCCTAAGAAGATCAAGCTCGTTGTCCAAAAGTGACATTTTTTTAGATTGGCATAAAGCTTCTGCTCCCGAAGTTTCTCAAAAACTTGATGAAGATGTATCAAGTGCTGTTCAATATTTTTACTATATACAAGAATGTCATCAAAGTAAATCTCAACAAATGAACCAATAAAAGGTTTAAACATATGATTCATGAAGTGCATAAAAGTACTTGGGGCATTTGAAAACCCAAATAGCATAACCATCCATTCATACAATCCACCCCTAGTATTGAAAGTAGTCTTCCACTCATCCCATGGCCTCGTTATGATATGATTATAATCGTTCCTGAGATCAACCTTTGAAAATATAGAAGCACCATGTAATTGATCAAGTAAGTCATCAAGTCGTGGAATTGGAAACCGATACTTAATCGTAATCTTGTTCACTGCCCTGCTATCAATGCACATACGCCAGGAACCATCCTTTTTTGGCACAAGAAGTCCTGGAAGTGTACATGGGCTCATGCTTTCCTTCACGAATCCTTTAGCAATCAAGTCATCTACTTGCATGTGTAACTCTTCTTGTTCCTTAGGGATCATTCTATAAGCACCCCTGTTTGGAAGGCTAGCACTAGGTATGAAATCAATGCAGTGTTGTATGTCTCTTATTGGCGGTAGTCCAGGTGGTATTTCATCAGGTATTATGTCAGAAAATTCATGGAGTAAATTATTCATGATCGGACGCAGCTCAGTATTCTCTTCATTCTCCTCTAGAACAATAAGGGCATAGGTCTCACAAGATTCTAATATATTCTTCCGTACTTCAGTTTCGGACAGGAAATTATTCATCTACCCTCTCGAAGGCCTCAGACATTTCTCTATTTTAGTAGGTCCTATCACAACCTTTATCCCATCTTTCACAAATGAAAATGTGTTTTTGAATCCATCATATATTACTCTTCTATCATATTGCCATGGAAGACCAAGCAACAAGTGACAAGCATCCATAGGTATAACATCAAAATATAACTCTTCAGAGTATTTATTGCCAATAGAAAATTGGACAAGACAACGCTTGTGAACTTTTACCTCATTACCCTTGCGAAGCGAAGAAAGCGTTTATGGTTGAGGATGATCTTCTGTCATCAGCTTCAATTTCTCTACCATTGATGCTGCAATGACGTTCTCACAGCTTCCCCCATCAACGATCACATCACAGACCTTGCCATGGGACGTACATCTCGTGTGGAAGATATTATTGCGAAGCCACTTGTCATCTTCTACATGTGCTGCACTCAAGCTTCGACAAACCACCAAAGATTCTCCATGGTCAGCATAGATCACTTCATCTTCCACTTTCTCATCAATTGTTGGCTCCCCCAAATCTTCGACCTCGCCTTCGTCTTCTTCTTCTTCTATGAAGGCAACAATTTTACGATTAGGGCAATCTAATGCAATATGGCCTATTCCTTGACATTTGAAGTATCGACGACCAATAGAGGGATTGGAACGACTAGGATTAACAGTTGAAGTTTCTGGCTTCAAAAATATTTTTGATGATGATGACTTAATAGAATTGTTCTTGGAAGGGTATGCACTTTCCCAATTAAAATTAGTGTCATGATTCATGGAATGAAATGCTCCTCTACGAGGCTCCTGTAATTGCTTCTCAACCTTAGCTGCAAGTTTACACACATCATTGGAAGTTCAGTAAGGTTGTAACTGTACCACGTCACATATTTCAGCATGTAACCCATCAAGATAACGGGCTATGGTTTGCTCGTTGGGCTCCTCAACATCACACCGCAACATAAGATACTCAAATTTGTTGATGTGTAACGTGTTTAAAAAAAGTCAAAGAAGTATTTTTTTTATTTTGTCTAATCCAAGGGCTGTAAAATAGACAAGTGTAGGGTCGATTTAATGTATTGTAGTAGGTTTAAATTTCAGCTTTTATAATGTAAAAAA
>CAIGRB010053461.1:33008-45168 GCA_903798255.1 Fraxinus quadrangulata | reverse complement strand
TTGGGCCAATGTGGCCCATTTAATTCATCTTTTCTTAAAAAAAATTGGATTGGGCCATTTGTCTGGGCCTAATCCTTAAATATACAAATATATAGGCACCCTAAGTCCCTACCCAATTTGAAATCAATCGCTAAATTCCCAAATTTCCCCATTCGCCAGTCTCCTCCAACCTCTCAAGCCCATCCCCATCTCTGGCAGCAGACCTCAACCCCCCGCCAGCTACAACCGTCCGTCAATTCACTCCGTCTCCAGCGATCGGTAGCGCACTCATTTAGTTCACTTCGTCTCCTGCCTTGGTCACGCTCGCGCCCGATAGCTTCTCGAGAAAATACAGCTATGAAGAGCTTGTTATTGTGTAAATAAAAGGGAAGAGACAGAAAGAGGAGATAGAGAAAATGAAAGGTGAGTGGGTATACTATTTCCAATGCCTATTTCTTCTTGATTATCTGTTTCTGAGAATTAATTTGCTTTAGATTGTGGCTATAATCTTCGATTTCTATGTGGATTAGGGTCCTAAGTGAATGATTTTTGGCTGGAGTTATTTTTTAAGTAATAATAAAGTTTCTCTATTATCCAACTTTTTTATCCCTCGTTTGGATTTAGCCAAAGTTGTTACTGGTGAAGTGAAGCTCTGTTCTGGTTATTTGGGATTAGGGCAATATTTCAACCTTAAGTTGCATTTGAGCCCATTTCTACTATTATATTTTCCCTTTTATTGATTTCAACCTTACGATCGCTGATTGTCGACGTTGACCGGTCAATGTCCGCCCGGGCTGAATCTCATTGATGGGTCCGTCCCTGTCGGAAAATCACAGAAGATAGATAATCACAAGCAAAACACCAACGGAATATTAGTGATCACCACTCACCAACAATCTCCTGGAGATATAGAGCAGGACTATGCTCACCACTGCAAGGAAAAGGTCACGAGATACATAACATTCAAGAAGAAAACTCTTCTTTAAACAAGCCAGAGGCTTAAAACTTTTATTCTCAAATATGAATGATCCAAAATATAACAGAGGTGTAACATCTCAAAATTTCAAAAACCTTGAAATGTTACCAAAATTCAATTTTCTTTGTATCAAAGGCGGAACGATAAAATAATATTCTTTAATAAAAATATAACTAGAAAATCCATAAATTTAAACTAAACATGGAAATTGTATTGTTAAGAAAATAACATAATGACTAATTAAATAACGTGCCTTTGAACAATAAAAAACTAACTAATAAATTAAAGAAAAAAATTAATGTTTTATTTCTTCAATTCCTACGACAGTTCGCATCACCATCCCACCACAGTCACAATCGACCCGAACTAATCTATAAAATTTTGTAAGAGAGTATTTAAAAATACCTAGCAAGATATGTACAGTTCCCGTACACAATTATATAAAAATAAAATAAACAGTTCATACCACTATTCTCTTATGTAGTATATCAATGACCAAGCGTCACACCTAGCTTAGATCATCTTAAATTCTCGTAGGATGTCTTATCTCTAAATAAAGAATCTTAAGGTTCACTGGCAATTCATTCATAAATTACTAAATATAAAAGTATAAAGAAACAAATCACTTGCATAGAAGTATCTATTTTGAAAGGTTGAAAAGAATAAAATCTTGTACGTAAAAGACCTTCTATTTTTCTATACTTTTTTTCCTCTCATTCTCTTTATATTGTGGCTCTCTTTATTTCCCGTGGTGAAATAATGAGAACTCTTATGGTATTTATAGTTGAAATTCTCAATTGAGTTTGTATACAACCAGAATTTAAAATGATGTATATAAAGAATTTGGATAAGAATTGATTTCAGAAAATAGAATTATGATTACTTTTAAACTTTATCAAATTAAAATTGCAATCAAACTCTATCAAAATCACAAAAAGATTATAATTATCAAAATCAACATTTATCACTCTATTGATACATAATTATTTGGCCCAAAAAATATAGAAATTTAAAACTTATTTCATTTTAATCCTCATTTTTTTCTTCAAAATATTAAAAATATAGTATCTATCGATATATAATTATTTGGCTCAAATAAGATATGAATTTAATTCACAAGATCCTTGAGCTCCTTCAAGATCCACTTTGCACCCGACGATCCTAGGGTTCATTCACACCCCCAAAAATATAAAATAAAAAATCCACCTCAAAACCATATATATAGCATTTCAAATTCCGGAAAGAAAAATCTTCAAAAAAGAAGCCCATAAAATCATTTCTACAAGAATCTGCATACATAGACTAAGGTCTGAAATTTTACCAGAGAAAAATTGGATCCTCCTGTTGGTGTTTGGTAGATGGGGTGATCTGAGGAGAAGGAATATAAGCCATTAATATCTTACATTTTAAATGCTGTAATTTGAAATCTAAAATTAAAAAGAAATCTTTTTATTCCTGTTTCGCGCGGAAATCGCTAACAATTAAAAGAAGGTTCAGACGATCATGTAAGGAACAAACCTCTTGAGACAAAGTCCCAATGAGTGATGCTTTATTTATGAAGATTACGATTTACAAGAAACGAAACGCTTCCAAAGGGTACAAGCACACAAGTAAATTGAAAGTTTTAACGAGAAAAATAAAGGAAGGAAATTACATAATTTTCTGTTCGAGAGTTGATTGATCGAGTCATTTTCTTCTATGTTCTCTTTTATCTTTATACACCATCCGATATTTGTTGTATAGCTGTTTGGAACTGATCGCCCTATAACTACACACATTCTCCATTATGGATGACTTGTCAAAGAAACTGTTTATAATCACTGCCACTTATCCTATTATTTAACTGCTTGCAACAAAGATTCATGGATTGTGGGATAAACAGTCCGTCGTTTTAAATAATAATAAGACATTATCCTCGCCCAGATCTTGAGCGTTTCATAGGTTTGAGCGACGAGGGTTCTTTATTACTTGGGCATCTTGCAGGCTTGAGCGACAACGAGCTTTCACTACTTGGGCATATATTAGACTTGAGCGATGATGGGATTCCATTAATAACTCCGTCTTGGGCTCCCACATGATCTTGTTTGGATCCATCCTTCGAATTCCCTAGCTGGGCTTCACTTTCTGAGCCGTTTAATTGGGCCTTATTATTTATGTCAACAATTATCCCTCAATATGGCAAAATTTTTATTCGATTTTTAATCTTCTGCCATATTCATTCTTTATGTTTTCCCGCTATACTTGGAATTTGAGAAAGGTGGCAAATTTCAATCATTATATCGTTTGGCAATGACCTTATATATCCCTAAAAAGGTGCATTATCACGCAACCCCTATTAAACTCAAAAACACGCCACTTCTTCTCACCATGATACCCACGTTCTGTCTCATTATGTTTCTTTTCGCCTTTAAATGTACTGTTTATCCTCTCATTTCTTTTCCCACAAATACTCCCGAATCTTTCGAGAAACTTTGCAGCAAATGACGACTTTACAAAATTCTTCAGACAACTCCCTTAGCTTTGAAGATTTTTAAGAGCTTCTCTCCAGGCCATATATAAATTCAACGTACCTTTCGTCGGCCAACCCTAATCTTCATGAATTCTTCTTAGGCCCATCTTTTAAGGACGTTGATTTGATAGGACAAGTAGCGGCGGGTCAGTTGTGCCCGTGCACTCAAGATACTCCTTTTCTGAACCCTTTGCCGTTAAAGCCAATCCACGAAAGATGTATTCGTACTTGACCTAAAACTGGTACTACTTTTCGTTGTTGGCATGCATGTATGTCAAAGCATTGCCCTACAAAGGCAATTTTTGATTGGGTAGGAATTTCTGATTTGTTAGAAATTACTCTTCGCCTCCACAATTTATCACCCTGTACTTTTCCCAGTTGCATTGAGTTTTTGGTCATCTGAGTATAATACTTTCATCTTTCCCCTGGTTCCCATGTCTATTACTATGAGGAATGTTGGTGCCCTTGAGAATCTTCCACCTTTGGGCGATACCATTTTTCCAGCCATTTTGGTTTCTTCCACTGTCCTAAAGTTTGACAAGAAACTCACTGATTCTTACTCGGCATGCAGGAACTCTATAATAAATCTGGCAATGAACATACCCATGTCGAACGTGTTGCCTTTCTTCAAGTTTGGCTCTATAGATATGTTCTCAGTGTTCCTAGCCATAAACCTTCCATGGCTTATTTGCCTATAGCGCGTGGTAGTTTTTTAAATCTTTGTTCGTTATTCTTAGCTGCCTTCTATAGAGGCATAGCTTCCCTCTAATTCCAGTTGAGAAGTAGTGCATCTCTTACATGCAGTGGGCCCCATTTGGCTCGCTCAATTGTGGTTGAGAGCATATTTTCCTCAATTTGGTATTCCATTGGCTCCTTCTATTTTGGCCCAGTTGTTACGGGCTGGTCATCAACCGACTAGACCCTATTAATATGTCTAATAGGGACATTTTTGCATTCTTTTATAACTTAGATTCAATTCCTTCCTTTTTTCCTTTTCCTTCTCGTTTAATTTCAACTTATGTGCAACCTCCTTCTACCATGAATGACGTGAGCACCTTTTTGCCTATTTGGGCTCAATTTTTGACCGAAAAGGAGTTGTTCCATGATATCATTACTGGAACAAATGCCAAGGCAGGGGTTGAGATATATGCTCCCCAATTTTTTGCCGGCCAGCTTTGGTTTGGCCAAACAGGGCCTGTTCCTCCTTTCTTTTCCAAAATTTTAACAAAGCATTTTCATACATTAATAAAACAGAGGCCCAAGCCATTGATACCTGTAATGCCCTTTTGACCAATGACTTCTCTTTAGCTCCTTTTAACTCCACTTTCGTTATTCACCATGTTTTTGAACAACTTCGGCCATATGTGAAACGTCGGTTGTTTACAGTTGATGCTAACCGCACTTTTCACTTGTTGGAGAGATTAGTTACTTCTTTTGCTGCTCCCATTCCAGCCATTCCCTCAGCTGCCAGGGGTCTCACTTCTCCTTCGAAATCTCCATCTGGAGCAGCTGGTGTTTCTAGCCGTAAATGGCCAGTTTCCACTTCGCCAAGTTTGCCCGTTGATGATGATGATGATGCCCCTTTCGTCGTCAAGAGAAAGGTATTGGAGTTCGTTTATTCATGAAAAAATCCTTTATATGTGAATGATTTTTCATGTATTAATGTTTATCTGGATTTTTCAGAAAAGCTCATCTTCAACTTCTCCTTTGAAGACTCTACCCTCATCGGCTCTTGTTCCATCACCTCCCATCAATGCTTCTTCATCTAAGTCACCGGACAAGGGGCTTTCACCTAAGGGAAAGTCTATAGGCTGAGAGTTTTTGATCGCGTAGTTAACTGGAGAACTTCCACCTTCTCAGGGCATTGACCCCCCTTGTGCTGAACTAGAAGGTAATGCATATTGTACTTTCTCCTTGCTCATGTTATTAATCTTTGACTTATCATCACTTGATTTCTACAGTGATTCTCGTAGACATGCCCGTTGTGGAAGAGTCGGCTCGTTCGGACAAAGGAAAAGTTGTTGGGTCGTCTAGTGATATGCCCCTACCTTCCAAAACACATTATGAGATGACCTTTGTTTTAACTCCCATCTTCATTTCATTCTCTGTAATGAAAATGCTAACTGTTCGTATTTTCTTTTACAGGGCACCGATGTTAATGAAGAGTACGATTTACAAGAAACAAAATGCTTCCAAGGGGCACAAGTACACAAGTAAATTGAAAGATTTAACGAGAAAAATAAATGAATGAAATTACATAATTCTCTGTTCGAGAGTTGATTGATCGGGTCCTTTTCTTCTATGTTCTCTTTTCTCTTTTATACACCATTTGACAGTTGTTGTATAACTGTTTGGAACTGATCGCCATATAACTACCCACCTTCTCTGTTATGGATGTCTTGTTAAAGAAACTGTTTATACCTACTGCCACTTCTCTCATTATTTAAATGTTTGCAACCGAGATTCATGGATTGTGGGATGAACCATTTCAATAAACCGTCGGTCGCTTTAAATAATAATAAGACATTATCCTTGCCCAGATCTTGAGCGTCTCATAGGTTTGAGCGATGGGGGTTCTTTGTTACTTGGACGTCTTGCAAGCTTGAGCGACAACGAGCTTTCATTACTTGGGCGTATATCAGACTTGAGTGATGATGTGTTTTCATTACATAACTCTGTCTTGGGCTCCCACATGGTCTTGTTTGGATCTATCCTTCGAATTCTCTAGATGGGCTTCACTTTAAGGGCCGTTTAATTGGTCCTTATTATTTATGTCAACAATTCCTAAACACGACCTTTAGTGAACAATTCCTAAACACGACCTTTAGTCCTCGAGGAGGCTATAACTGTTACTTAAATCTAATCTTGAATTTCTTCTTCCATTTTCAACATTTTGTTCTTCTCTTGGCAAACTCAATGATAGTTCAACAAAATCCAAAGATATGGAAATGGAGCTAGTGCTTCTCGAATCGGCACGGGTCACTTCCCGATCCTGTTCTCGCTGTAGCACAGCTCCCACCAACCTTTCCCAGTTGTCATAATTCCTAGACATCTCTGTTTCAGCTTCAACAGCTTCAAATACACAAACAATTTTCAGATTAAAAAAGGAACCTGGGAGGAGCTTGAAAAATCGAACAAATCTGATCGGAAATTAACATAAAAAATGAAGAATTGAGATTGAATTTACAAATATTTCACATATTTGTAGCTATACTTTTTTATGTATTTAGTTCACCAATGAATTCACGAAACAGGTCCCTTGAAAAATAAATTCGATTATGTTGACTATTTTCAGTTTCACATTAAAATGCATATATGGATTCGTGTTTGTAATTTTGATGAGTTTTAAAGAGTGAACATAGCCAATTAGGATTGGATAAAACTCCTAATTCGATCCGAACCGCTCTGAGCGGTTCAATTCTTCTTAAATTAAATACCTGAACGGATATCAAAATCGAGAACTAACGAGTTTGGTTTGATTCTCGATTCTAGACTAAGAACCGAAGATTTGAATGTTCCTAATTCTTTTATATTTTTTTCATATTAAATAAGTGAAATTATTTAAATTCTTTTAGTTGGACAAGTTATTTATTTATTTTTTAATTGTACTTTTTCAACTATTTCTTCTCAAGTTTCTTAGTATGACAAGCCATGCAATATATTATTAATTTAAATGGTTAATAAGTACTAGCAATACTAAAAAAAAATATTTTATTTTTGTAACTTCTAATCTATTTTTGGATACAATAGAGATAGTTTGAGAGGATAGTGTAATATTTCTGGAGATTGTTAGGACGTTGTGGTACGAGACACCTAATTACAACTAAAGTAGAAATGAAAAAATCGAAGAAAAATAATGAACACAATATTTTACGTGAAAAAACTACGGACAAATTGTAAAAGAATTTCACTATAACAAAATGATTACAACAACACTCTCTAAATACAAGAAGATAATAACAATTAATCTCTCTTGTAATAGGAGAATAAAATAATTTTTCTTTCTATACGTTTATCCCTCAACTCACAATTGTTTTCTCTCTACAAGGCTTGTATTGTTTCTTCATCCTAGCCTTCTATTTATAAGGAAATATCTACTACAACAAAAACCCTCTTTCACAACACTTATTTGACAATATTCACTAATTAAATGTTGTCAAATGATGGATCTATTGCAACATTCTAATAAGTGAATGTTGCCATTGATGTTAATAATTGAGTTTTGGCAATATTTTTTAAGTGAATGCTGCGAATGTCACCTTTTTGCAGAAAAAATCCGAATCTACCTTTTTTGGAACGTTATTTAAACGTTGCTGAAACAAGCAGAAAAAAAAAATCTGAATCAACCTTTTTGGCAACGTTGTTTAAACGTTGCCGAAACGATTTATTTTGGAACGTTGCTAAAAGAAAAAACCTATTCCAACCCCACCCGTCTACTTAGGTACTAATTAACCCGACCCGTCCACAAACAACAATTGAACCGCCCCTAATTGAGTGAAGACGAGATCGAAGCAGCTGCCAAAATCAGTGAAGACGAGATCGAAGCAGCTGCCAAAATCTCTCATTCTTCTCCAATTTCCCTGTACAAATAGCTCACGCCAGTCACCATTTCTCAGTCATCCACGCCTGCCGCTGATCTCCCATAGCCAGAGGTGGTGAATCTCATCCAATTTTTACCTTAATCGTGATGAAGACTGCGCTATATAGGGTCAGTTTTTTTACATTTTATTCTGTAACTTTATTCTTTCTTTCATTTTTCACATAAGATTTTCGTTATTTCTCATGGGTTCCATTGTTATGTGTTCTATTTTTCGAATCTTACATCTCCAGTAGATTGTAATGTTGTTAATGCTGCCCGAAGGATCGAGGCCATTTGCTTTCATGTCGATCATCAACTCTTCGAAAGGTAAATTTCCTTGTAACTCATTCCATTTATGCAATTACTAATTAGATTTCAGTCCATTTTCACTTGATTGAAATATGCCACAGATAAATTTGATTTGAAATGATACTTGAGTTGTGGTAGTTTAGGATTTATTGGGCTCCCAGCTTCTGTCAGAAATTTTAAACATAAGAGGGAGTAACATTGCGGTTTATGCAGTAGATAGGGTTGGCCTTGTCTTTGTTTCTTTTGGTGGACGAAGGGTCGATGAATAAGGCAAAGACCAGAAGCAAATGATAGCAAATTATTATAAACCAGTATCCTATCCCAACATGCTTTTCTCGAAATCATTCTCAATGACATAACACTTTTGCAATTACTTTCTTGTTATTCTACCTATGCAATAAAACAATAATTAATAAGAGTTTCAACATGTCATTTTCTTTATTCTTTTACTGCATTCAGTTCATTGTTGTTGAATTGCTATGTGTTGCTTACATCTGCCATCACTCATAAGCAATCATCATGTTGTGGCATTGAAAGTGCAGTAATATTTTCTAAGTGCAGTATACTTCTCAAGATGACCACCAATCAGAGCCGTGTATTATTATACCCCATCTCTGTTTTGACCTCTTTTTATGAGCTTCTTTTCTTGCCATTACTTTTTTATTGTACTCTACCATATAGCATTTAAAACTTTATGCTTTATGATTAAATGAGTGAATGGTATTTTGATTGATTAAACCTGATACATAAGTGATGGAGTACTGTTGTATCAATAAAAGGTTTATACCAACTTTCCTATTGATTACTTATACATAAATGGTTTAGGTGAAAATGACATTGTACCTATAATTGCTAATTTACTCTACTTCAATTCTTTTAGACTAGTTTTAGTTTTGGATTAGCAGTAGTTGTGAAAATGACGTTGTACCTTTAATTGCTAATTTACAGTACTTCAATTCTTTTTCCTCCACTAACTACATGGGAATACAGACACTTGTGAATAGAAATGAAACTAATAAATCCTAAATAGAGGGACTTCATTTATGAAATGCCTAAATTTGCTGGATTTTAGTTCTGCTGAATTTGATGATGCATTTTCTTTTGCAGCTAGGGATTCTACTTGACAGAAGGGTCATGGATTTTATGCAACTTCTTCTTAATCATTATTTCGTATAAATATCTATGTTATACCGAATGCATTTATTTTTATTTGATGCTTTTATCCCATTCGAGAATTGATAGTTAATCTCTCAGAATGTAGGAATTGATTAGTGGATATAGGAAACATTATTTGCAGTACCTGATACTGACACATTGCCATTTTGTAATCCCTTATTGTGGAAACTAGAGCTAGAGTATTTTTGCCTCCTACATTATATAAGCTTATGATCTTTGTTAGTATTAGACCTCATTGATTAAAGTATGTATTTTGGATTTATTGTTAGACTTCTTTGCTGACTTGTCTGGTTGAGATTGGCTCTTAGGAGACTTCAATTTTGCCACACATTGTTGCCTATATGTCAATTGAAGATGGATCTTGTTTCGATTTTATTTGGTGATTCGATTTTCTGGATTTATTATATTAGACTTCTTAGCTGACTATGGGTACCGATAAATGCCTTCAGTTCAGGAACCTGAATTTCATAATGGGTCAAAGGATACCGTGTAGTAGGAGAGCTAGAAACAACTCGTTTCCCCAAAGTGAGTCCACTTTTGATGTCGACCCAATGAACTTTCATGTTGTTTGCCAACAACGGATCAATATCATCAATGTTTGCTTCTCGCTAATGTCTTTCATAAATGGTCCAAACTGGGCACACGACTCTGTGTGAAGAACTCGCTAGCTTTGTGCTGGGTTGCAAGACTTACCATGTCATCAGTCTTAACACTACCATTCGATTGATTCCACAAGTGTACCAATCGTGCAAGTAATAAAGTGAAATTTTTTAGTCCAATATCGTTCCCAGAGACCACTATTTAGCATAAATGTTTAAACTAACATAGCTTCAGTTCAAGTTAAGATGGTAACCAAATATCAATTCAAGATGACTGTTGTAGCTAGAGGTAATTTAATTAAATACAGTTGAGAAAATTATGAGACAAAATAATTAGGATTTTTTATTTCACTTAGGTTGTTAACGTTCATCTAATTCCAAATCATTGAGTCCCATTTCATTCGTGCCAATAAGTAAATTAACCTATTGTAATTAGTGATCTCTCTCGAGTAATACTACATCTACTCATATGTTATGAATTTACTATAACTCCATGTAACGTCACACACATATGAACACTTTAACATACAAGAATTCTGTATAGAATGGCTATGCAATCTTATAATACCTATGTTATTTATAACACGAGCTAAAATCATACATCAACTATCGATTTCAATATTATCCCTAAAACGGATCAATTGTTGTGCGAGCAATTGAAGCATTAAATTTAATTAGTTTAATGAGACATAAAAATCAAGAATTATCTTAGAACTCCACATATTGTATATCTAGATCTGGAGTGTGTGTGTGTGTGTGTGTGTGTGTGTGAAACGTTCTCAATTACACCAATACTACTTGAATTAAATCATGTATCTCAACTTCCAAAGTCTTCTTTTTCAAAACAAACCAACTTCTAGTAATGTCAATATACTCTCTTATCGCTCGTGTTGCTCTCTCCGTTTTTTTCCCGAAAGCAAACTAACAATGAGATACGACTTATTTTCATCCATCACTCAATCAACTTTCAATTCTTGATCAATGACCAAGACTTAATGGTGTGGAGGTAGCACCTTATAATTGTTTTCCTACTACCTCAACATGCTTTGGCGTGTTTTACTTTATTTTTCTTGTTATTTTGTTCCTTCTTTATTTTTGGGATATTTATGGGTTTTGAATGCAGTTTTTACGCCATTGTAGGCAGCCTTCTTCCCTAGATTATCTCCTAAACATTGATCATGAATATGGCAAATTATTGAAGACTAGTTTCACACTATAATTTAGGTAAATTTTTCTTGCGTATCATGTCTAGTGCAGTGTCTTCGACCTTTTTAGGCCAACGATAGGAACTGAAAGATAATTGTGATTTTCTTGGTTTTAGATGGTTCTAACCACCCTCAAAATTATTCTAAAAGGATTTTCTTGTGTAATGAACATGTTCTAAGCTCTTAAAAGATTATGAGGTAGTTAACTTACACAAAACAACTCATAGTGAAGTGTAATTAAGAATGAGTACATGACGGATTGTTCAAACGCTAAGTATAAAATAATGGGATTCATAGATAATTAAAAATTCCAGTGTCAATATGAACCAATCCAAATTTTGCTCATAGATGTGCAAAATATCATCTTTTCACATGAATTACATTTTTCAAGTTAAGTTAGGCATAAGCATGCATAATAAAGCTTTAAAAAAAATACTTTTTGATTATTTATTTATTTATTTTTCATGAAGTTTTCCTTTTGTTGAACTTAAAATCAAACTTAAATTAATCAAACCCAAATTATTAATGCATATTAAATTAAAATAAAACCTAGATTTTCATCCACGATCTTAGTTTCTACATTTTCCTCAATGTAATACTATGAATCCCAAAACATAAAAATAAATAAAAGAGAGGAATATTAGATTTGCCGGATAAGTGTTGGACCATTTAAATCTATCTTAATTTAAGCGAAATAAATTGGTGATTGTGTAAATTTGAAAATCCAATACATGAATGAGTAAGAAAAATTCGAGATTTAAAGTTAAAACTTATTGAAATTTGAATAAAAATAAAAAGTATGTATATATATATATATATATATATATA
>CAIGRB010053461.1:0-28696 GCA_903798255.1 Fraxinus quadrangulata | reverse complement strand
TCGCCTACATGACGAGCCGAGCCGGCCCGCTTGGTTCGTACCAATTTCTAGTTTTTTACGAGCACGAGCGGCTCGTGGGCTGCTACAGTACGAGCCGAGCGGCCGAGCCGACGAGCTGCTCGGCTCGATTGCCACCTCTAACTATGTTTAGAGATGTCAAAAAAGCTTGGCGGGCCGGCTCGGTGGCATCGAGCCAAGGCTAGGGCCGAGCCCCATTTTGGGGCGTCGGCTTTTATCTTCTTTTTGCTTGCCAAACTTTGAATTTTTCATTCTCATCTCTACTAAGAATTCTAGAAATTTATGTTTTCTCTTCTAATAGATATGTTGAATAGATAGACAATCCATATCAATCCAGTTGCACTCCTCAAGTTCTGATGGTTGCTTGGATGGAGTGTGTAAATTGAAAACTTATTGCTCATACTCTACACTTAAGATTAGCTCTCATTTCTCGATGGTAATCAAGGTTCCACCGATTGTTAAGAATGGTCAACCTAGAATTATTGGAATATCATTGTTTTCTTCTGTGTCTAAAACAATAAAGTCGGTTGGAAATATCATTTTTTCAGCTTTGATGAGTGCATCCTCAACCTTGCATCTTGGATGTTTGATGCTCCTATCTATTAGTTGCACTGATACCATTGTCCCTTTCACTTCTCCAAGTCCTAATTTCCTGTATACAAATGAATGCATTAAAATAATACTCGCAATTGTATCACATAAATCATTAAAATAACATTTTTTTCCAAGTGAAATTCCCCTAATCATTGAGTTTAGGAGGCAGTTTATTTTGCAATATTGCACTACAATCTTCCATCAATGCCACACATTCAAATTTTGGAAGATTTCTTTTCTTTGATATCATGTCTTTCAAAAACCTTGAATAGCTTGGAATCTATCTAATTACATCGAAGAATGGTATGTCAATGTAGAGCTTATTTAGCATGTCCAGGAACTTCTTAAATTGATGGGCTAGCTTGTACTTTTTCAACCTTTGTGGAAAATGGATGAGAGGTACATATTCTCTGACAAGAGCAACTAACTTAGCCTGTGGATTGTTTGGTTTCTCTTTCGAATTTTCCTCGATTAATTTTTCATATTCACCCACTTGCTTCTCATCAATAGTTGGCACTTTCTTTTCTTTGCAACTAGTCTTTTGACTATAATTTTAGGTAATTGTACTCTACTTCTTACTGTGATTGCTTTGATTCTCTCCTCCTCCGTCCACTTTCAAAGTCCTTGGAGAAAAGGAACGGGAGGTACATGTTATCTTAGTTTTGTAACTACAATCGACTGAGGAGTGTCTATTTGCTCATCTTCAAAAACTCTAATAGATTGCACTTGGTTCTTCATATTAGTTTCTCTATTGCTAGGTAAGGCTCCTTGTGGTCCTTCAGAGATAGCACGACCAGCTGAACTATTTGAGTTTCCAACCCTTTAATAGCCACCGAATAACTTTGTAAATTTATTTCAGTCTTTGCTAGGTACTAGTTAGTCTTCTTCTTTACAATTTTACCCAATATCCTCCAAAGAAGTTCTCTTTTCTTCTCGTTAGAAACCATGGGGTGATTGGTGATGATTATTTTTGTTGTTGCTCCTAGAGAAACTAGGATAATTATGCCAACCTTGGTTATATGTATTGCTAAATGCATACAGCTTCTCTTTAAGCTTCCCTTGTATTTCCTTTGTCTGAGGTAATGTGGTTACTGGCCCCAGTATGTGCATACCATGCAGGATCATTCACTATGCTGGGAGTTGCAATAAGAGTTGCAGGTGGAGTGTTGTAGCTTGTTCTTTGGTTTGGTGGAGTCCCAGTATATTTGTCATCATATCTGAAGTTACATATGTTAGCTTTGTGAGATGCTTTCCCACATACTTGACAAGTTGGTATGTCACTGCCACCATATAGGTAGCCTTCTCTGTTTCCACCCCTTCTTCCACCTCTATAGTTTCTGAAGTTGGTGAATCTACCACCATAGCCTAGTCTATAAGATCTAGAACTATTGTAACTAGAACCTGATCTTAGGGAGAAGTTGGCTGAGTTTTGATTGATGTTGATTTTAGTTATGTCATTTCTTAGGGAATTGAGATGTTCCAGCCTACTTTCATAAGTCATAAGTGTAGACTGAAGCTCTCCCCAGGATATATGATCTTTGCTTTTAATTTGAACAACAATAGGGTTATAGTCCTCATCTAAATCGGCCAACACCTAAGTTACTAAATCAGCATGATTCACAATTTTCCCAGCAATCTCAAGGTTATCAACAAGATTCTTTACCTTGTTAAGGTATTGATCAATATTCAGTGTCCCTTTCTAGTTTTCTGCAGTTCACCAGTGAGGAAAATAATTTTGGACTTATTTTGTACTCCATAACTTCTTCAATTGCTGTCCACAGTTCATTTGAATTTGTTGCACCCATAACCCTCATTGCAATATCTGGGGTCATTGAGGAATAGAGTCAGCCCATGAGCAATTGATCTGTTGACATCCATTGGCTATATTCAGAATTTTTAATCATCTCAATCTTGGTTCCAGTTTCTCCTGTGACTTCGCTACCAGTGAACTCTTGGGGACACTCCCTTCTCCCAAAAATATATCCTTCAAGATTGTGTCCTCGTATGATTGGTAATATCGTAATTTTCCACTGTAAGAAGTTTTTTTTTTGTCTAACTTGACTGAAACAACTTGAGTAAGGTTAACTCCAAATGGTGAGGTGCTGTTGCTAGCTATCAGTGGTGTAGCAGTGCTACTGAAAAATGAAGCAGGTACAGAAATGGGATCAGCATTTTGAGAGATATTGCTAACGTTATACCTGCTCTGATACCAAGTTAAAGTTTGTGGAGGTGATGAAGAAAATACAGACCTCACAATTGCTATTGCTGAGGCCTTGGTCATTAAATAATTAGGACAAGATTTCAAATGTTTCCCACCAAGAAAACTATCCGAAAATTGCCCCAGCTAGACAAATAACCAATTTGTGTGCAAAAAGTACTTTGCCAATGTAAATCTATTGTCATGTAACTCCCGAACGTAACATCATCAGTGAATTAAGTCCAGCCAGCTTCAAACTTGTTCACGTATTGAATATTCAGGCTTGCATACCACGAAGCTGCTAGGCTGCATTCGGCTGAAGCCTGAAGGCCAACCTCACTAACTGTCTTGCATGATGGGCTTTGCTCGTGCCATGTCTGTGTCCATGCACTACCAACTTATTTATTCTCAAACGATAATCGAAAATGTTGCATTACAGCGAATCTTCCCAAAAATGCATTTTCACCACATTTCAGCCATAACATTGACATGGGAGCAAGGCGTTGCTCATGCCTCATCCGTTTCAGTACTTGCGACTATCAAGGGGATAACAGCTAGCCACTAGTGCATTAGGCTATATTTAGCTAGTCGCATGCGTCCGTGAACTAGGACTTATGACTTGTGGTCTTGGTCAAGGCCTGTGCACATCGGAAAAGTCGCATTCAATGCTTTAGGGCACACACTGCACATATGCAATGTCGTATGGCAAAAGCTGTGATGACTGTTTGCTTCCATTCCTATGCATCGTGTATAATGCATAGCCATGGACCATGATGAAGGGGTAAAATATGGTCCGTATAATCGAAAATGTGTGATCTAAGCGCCCAGATTGATCAGGACCAACTGATGCACCCTACAAAGATACTTGAAAATCTATATAAAATGACCCCTAATTCCAAAATTCTTATACCGAATTAATTACAAGATAAAATTTATTTTCAGTTCTCATTTATCTTAAAAAACTATGTTCAAATTATTTTGCTAAAATAAAATATCTTACGAATTATTTTTGAGAAAATAAAATTATGTCCGAGCAATTTTTAAGTTCAAGTTTTATTACATAGACATTCAATAAATCATGCTACATGTTGACCCCAAAAAATGATCCAAACACGTGGCCAACATAATACCTCCATGTGAGCTCCTTCCTGCACGTAGTAACACACCGTTAGTCTCTTGTGGCATTTTCCGGTGGGGGTGGAAGCGGTCGTGAGTACTCCGATGGTCAAGTTAGTGAGTTGACTAATTGGAACTAGGACGTCCGGTGGTGGTCACTAGAACGTGGTTTTGTTTTAATGGTGGCGTGTGTGGATAGATAATGCAAAAGTGTCGCATTTTTCTCTCTTTTTAGGGACCAACTGATGTGATCCATGATACGAGGGCAAGTTTGGATAAGAATCCATTAATTGTTGAGAAAGGACCAATGACCAGGTTGCGGGCGAAGCGGGTCAAAGAAGCGATGAGACTACTTGTTCAAGCCACAATGGATGAAACAATTATCACGACAAGCAGAGAGACAAATTTTATGTTGGGCATGAGAGATAAAACGAAGTGGAGTAACTTTATTCAAGCAATGGATGAAGAGGCTGAAAGGAACAACAATGTGACCGCATAGTTGACCGTATGCCCCTTTATCGAGTCCAAAGGAGAGGGCCTCTATTGATCTATGCGATTGCATAGAATTACATTATGCGACAACATAGTGTATTTCCAGCAACGAATTTTTCAAAATTTTGCATAATCTTCTATTTTAGTTAAAACGCTTGTATGGTATATTTTTGATATCTTTAAGACTTAAATTCTATTTTTAATTAGGTTTTATGGGTTTTCTATATATAGTGCTCATTATATTCATTGTAAACACAATTATTGAGATTATTATCGCGAGGATAATGTGCTTCTTCTCGTTCTTCATTATTTATTTTTTAACTTATCAAGAATAAAATTCTTGTGGTTGCAAATTCAAATTAAGGTTCACAAGTTTTGTGATCTCGGGTTAAGATATTGTTAGTGATTGTTTTGGTTCTTGGTACAATAATTTATTGGGTCAAGATATTGTTAGCTTTTCAAACGTTGATTCTTGGCTTTCTTGGGATGTTCCTACTTGTCGTGGATTATGTAGCTACAATTGCTACGTGAGTTCGCATAAGTTGATATCAAAGCTAGGTTCCAAAAATCAAGGTTATTTTCCTTTTTTTTAGTCTTTTGTTTTTCATTCTTATTGTATTTCGCGATTTCCAATCCATAAAATACCAAAAAAATATTTCAAAACTTGTTTGTGTGCTAATCTAGCATCCAAATCAGTTTTTATTTCTTTTGCTGGTATCTAGTTGAATTTCTGACTAAAAAATGAAAATTCAAAAAAAAAAAAAAAAAAAATTGCCAACAGTATACAAGTTCATTTTGAGTAAAAATAAAAAATAAAAAATTCTCAAATTCAAAAGTGTCCCGTCCGAATTCAAGAAATAACTTTTCTTCATTCATTTATAGTGTTTCATTCAAAGTCAAATTCTTACTTCTTGAGTCATTCTATATCATTTTTCTTACTCAATTCTTTTTTTGGACTCCACAAGGGTTAAAATTTTGATTGAGATCGAATTAATTATTTGAAACATTTGCAAGAAAAGCATTGAATTGGAAAAAAGTAGAGTGGTGAGAGTAATAGAGGGAAAAATAATTTGAGTGATACATAAGCGTATACACGTGAGGCAAATATCAAAATAGATCTAGGATGTCTATATGGACAGTTCTACTTCAAACGGGAAGGATAATCAAGTCAACATGTTGGATGAGGTGAAATGGTGGTTCAAATTAGGAAGAATAAGAGATAGATGAGTTAGGCATGAAAGGAGGGGTAGAAATTTTGTTGGAGATAGTATTGATAGAAGTATGGGCAACATCAAGATGACAATTTCTTCATTCAAATGAATGAGTGATTCGGAGGCATACATGGATTGGGAAAAGAAAGTTGAGTTGATATTTGATTGCCACAACTACTCGGAGGAAAAGAAGGTAAAATTGCGGTGCTTAAATTTATCGATTGTGCTATTATTTGGTGGGATCAAGTAGTAACATCTAGGAGGAAGAACCATGAGACGCCTATTAATACTTGGAAAGAATTGAAGGCTATCACGAAGAAGAGGTTTTGCCTAATCATTATTATCGGGAGCTTCATAAAAAATTGCAAAACCTCTACCAAGGTTCTAGGAGTGGAGGATTATCATAAGGAGATGTAGATTGCAATGAATAGAGCAAATGTTGAGAAGGATAGGGAGGCCACCATGGCCATATTTTTAAATGGTTTGAATAGGGATATAACTAATATGGTAGAGTTGCAGTATTATGTGAAGTTGGAAGACATGCTACATGTAGCTTTGAAGGTGGAAAGGCAATTGAAGATGAAGGAAACAACTAGGTATTCATCGGGCTATTCGGGTTTTAACTCTTCTTGGAAATCGAAGTGGGATAATAATAAAGGTGATGGGGTGTTTCAATAGGTAGGACTGAGTTACCAAAGGGAAAATGGGAAGTTTCTAGCAAGGCTACGCCTAAGGTGGATTTCCAACCATCTAGGAATCGAGATATCAAGTGCTTTAGGTGTTTGGGATCGGGACACATTGCTTCTCAATGTCCAAAGAAAAGGACGATGATCTTGCGAGACAATCGAGGAGTGGTTAGTGAGGGTGAGGGTGATGGTGATGGTGAATATGATGACATGTCGGAATTGGAATAAGCTAACCATGGTGAGGAAGTAGATTATGCAGTGGGAAAGCTATTGGTTATACGATGAGTTTTCAGTGCTCAAATCAAAGTCGATGACTTGGAGCAATAAAGGAAGAACATATTTCATACGAGGTGTTACGTCACAACAAGGTATGTAGCATGATTATTGATGGGAGTAGTTGTACCAATGTAGCTAGCACAACACTTGTTAAAAAATTGGGATTAACTATGCTAAAACATCCTAGGCCTTACAAATTGCAATGGTTGAACGAGTGTGGAGAGGTTAAGGAGAATATGAGAGTATTGGTAAGTCTTTCAAATGGGCAATATCATGATGAAGTAATGTGTGATGTAGTTCCTATGCATGCCGGACATGTTTTGTTGGGAGGCCATGGCAATATGATAGGAAGATGATTCATGATGGGTACAAAAATATGTACAACTTCACTAAGGATGGGAAATCTATTACTCTTGTACCGTTAACACCACAACAAGTGTATGAAGATCAAATCAAGTTGAAAAGTGAGGATGAAAAAAGATTGAAAGAAAAGAGGAGTGAGATTGACCTTTCACAACACAAGAGCAAGAGAGAAAATAGTGATGTATTTAAAAGTGAGAAAAAAAGAGTAAAGCCATAAGAGAGAAAAGTAAAAGAGTCTTGTGAGAGGAGAGAAAAGTCGTGAATTTATTTGTAAAAGGGAGTGAGTTGAAGAGGACAGTAGTTGAGAACCGACTTATAGTCTTGTTGGTTTATAAGGAGTCATTCCTCAATTTTGAGGAATCTAACACATCCCTCCCCAGTTTGGCTACTTCTTTGTTGCAGGAATTCGAAGACATATTCTCGGAGAACATGCCTGGTGGGCTATCATCCATTCGAGGCATTGAACATCAAATTGATTTCGTACGTAGAGCTGCCATTCCAAAGGTCAGCTTATCAGAGTAATCCCGAGGAAACTAAGGAACTTCAAAGGCAAGTGGAAGATTTGATACCACCCATTCGAGGCATTGAACATCAAATTGATTTCATATCTAGAGCTATCATTCCAAACTAGCTGGCTTATAGGAGTAATCCCGAGGAGACTAAGGAACTTCAAAGGTAAGTGGAAGATTTGATGAGTAAAGGGTATGTGAAGGAGAGTCATGTCCATGTGCAGTGCCTGTACTACTTGTACCAAAGAAAGATGGAACTTGGAAGATGTTTGTTGACTGTAGGGCCATCAACAATATAAGGGTAAAGTATCGTCATCATATTCTTAGGTTAGATGATATACTAGATGAATTATATGGATCATGTATATTTAGTAAAATTGATATTAAAAGTGGTTATATCAAATTAGGATGAGGGAAGGAGATGAATGTAAAATCGCTTTTAAAACTAAATATGAGTTAATGAGTGGTTAGTTATGTCATTGGGACTTACTAATGCACCTAGCACATTTATGAGATTAATGAATCATGTTTTACGTGCATTCATAGGTAAATTCGTAGTAAATTACTTTGATGACATATTAGTATATAGTAAGGATTTAAATGAACATGTATGACATTTGAAATGTGTGCCTGTAGTTTTAAGGCAAGAACAATATTATGCTAATTTGAAAAATTATATATTTTGCATGGAAAATATTGTTATCCTTGGCTATGTCGTTAGTGCTAAGGGTATTGAAGTGGAAGAGGAGAAAATCAAAATCATCAAGGAGTGGGCAACACCTAAAGGCATAATTAAAGTAAGAAGCTTCCATGGATTAGCTAGTTTCTACAGGTGCTTTGTAAAAGATTTTAGCACACTTGTAAAACCACTCACGAAATTATAAAGAAAAGCGTAGGATTTCATTGGGGCGTTAAATAAGAATATGCTTTAAAACTATTAAAGATTGGTTGTTTACGGCACCGATTTTATCATTACCTAAACTTTAAAAATACTTTTGAGAATGAGTGTGATGCCTCGAAAATAGGTATTGGAGTTGTCTTAATATAGAAACGAAGACCAATAGCTTACTTTAGTAAAGCTAAGTGAAACAACTCTCAATTATCCTACATATGACAAGGAGTCGTATGCACTTGTTCGAGTTTTGGAGACATAGCAGCACTCTCTGTAGCCAAAGGAGTTCATGAATCACATCGACCATGAGTCCTTAAAGCACTTAAGGGATCAAGGTTAGCTAAACAAGAGACATGCAAGATACATGGAGTTCATCGAGACATTTTCATATGTTATCCAGTATAAACAAGGTATAGAAAATGTGGTAGGTGATGCATTGTCAAGGAGGTAAATACTTCTAACGTCTTTAGGTTCTAAATTGCTAGGATTTGAATATGTTAAGGACATGTATGCTAACGATTCAGATTTTTCTAATATCTACGAATCATGTGATAAGGGTTGTTATGGATAGATTCTTTAGGCATGATGGGTATTTATTTCGAGAAATAAGTTATGTATTCCTAAATATTCAATGAGAGAATTATTAGTACGTGAGGCATATAGTAGAGGTATAATGAGTCATTTTGGGATTAAGAAGACCTTAGAGATGCTAAGTGAACATTTTTATTGGCCCAAAATGAACGTAGATGTTGATCGGTTTTGTAGTAGGTGCACCACTTGTAAAAAGGCAAAATCTAAGATTTACCTCAAGGTTTACATACACCATTACGTATTCCTAGTGAACATTGGGTTGATGTGTCTATGAATTATGTGTTAGGTTTACCTAGGACTAAGAAAGGAAGGAATTCTATATTTGTGGTGGTAGATAGATTTAGTAAGATGGCACATTTTAGTCCATGTCATAAGACCGATGATGGCACCAATATAGCAGATCTATTATTTAAGGAAGTAGTGTGCTTACATGGGATTCCTAGAAGCATTGTATCGAATAGGGTTGTTAAATTCGCGGGTTTTGTGGAATAGTTTAGGGACCAAGCTATACTACCTGTCACCCGCAAACTGATGGACAATTTGAGGTAGTTAATAGAACTATGATACAACTGTTACGCACAATAGTTCATAAGAATTTGAAGAGTTGGGAGGAGTGTTTCTCATTTATAGAATTTGCATATAATATGTTCACATACTCTACTACTTCTTACTTGCCTTTTGAAATTGTATATGGTTTTAATCCACTAACACCTTTGGATTTAATTCATTTACTTGTGAATGAAATGGGTAGTTTAGATGGAAAGAAGAAGGTTGACTTGGTGAAATCCCTCCATGAAAAGGTAAGGTTGCAAATTGAGAAGAAAAATGAACATTATGCTTCTTAAGCAAGCAAGGGTAAAAAACGCGATACATTTGAACCGGAAGATTGGGTTTGAGTGCACTTGAGGAAATAACATTTTCCAGAACAATGAAAGTTGAACTTCAGCCATGGAGAGATGGTCCATTCCAAGTCCTTGAAAGGATCAATGACAATGCCTATAAATTAGATCTGTCAGGTGAGTATAATGTTTCGGTTACTTTTAACGTCTTTTATCTTTCTCTCTTTGATGTAGGTACAAATTTGAGGTCGAATCCTTTCAAAGAACGAGGGGATGATGTGATCCATGATACGAGGGTAAGTCCGAGTAAAGATCCGTTGATCATTAAGAAATGACCAATGACCAGGTCACGAGCGAAGCAGGTCAAAGAAGCGATGGAACTACTTGCTCAAGTCATGGTAGACGAAACAATAATCACGACAAGCAAAGAAACAAGTTTTATGTTCGGCATGAGAGATGAAACGAAGTGGAGTAACTTGATTCAAGCAATGGATGGAGAGGCAGAAAGGAACAGCTATGCGACCACATAGTTGTATAGGATCGCATGTCCCTTTACAAATCCCAAATGGGAGGACCTCTGTTGATCTATGCGACCACATAGAATTATATTATGCGGCCGCAGAGTGTATTTTCGGCAGCGATTTTTTCAAATTTTCACGTAATCTTCTATTTTAATTAAAACTCTTGTATGTTATATTTTTGATATCTTTAAGACATAAATTCCGTTTTTACCTAGGTTTTATGGGTTCCCTATAAATAGGGCTCATTATATTCATTGTGAACACACAATTATTGAGATTATTATCGTGAGGATAATTTGTTTTCTTCTTGTTCTTCATTGTTTAATTTTGAACTTATCAAGAATTAAATTATTGTGTCGTTCTGCAAATTTAAAGTAAGGTTCATAAGTTTTGTAATTTCGGGTTAAGATATTGTTAGTGATTGTTTGGTTCTTAGTTCAATATTTTATTGGGTCTTGCTTTTCAAACGTTGATTCTTGGCTTTCTTGGGTTGTTCTAACTTATCGTGTATCTCATAGCTACAATTGCTATGTGGGTTCGCATCACCAACCCTCTTCCTATAGTGCAAGTGTAGGTATTTATAGTGAAAGGGAATAAGAGAACAATCGTTGGATATGGAACACGTGGTCTGGAATCTAGGGCAGCCCATCCTCTCACAGGTGTCTATCCATCAATACATAGGTAGGCCGTTAATTTAATGCTACCTGACACTGTAAGGCGTGACTTGACATTTTGGAGTCTGCCATACATCAATCAGTTTTAAGGATTTGATTCTTGAGATCTTTCTATAAAAGATCTTGTACACAGGGTTGAAGTTGTAGCGATCGAAATTTTTAACTCTTTCATATCGCGTCGCTACGAGACCCCTAAAACTTTAAGTAATTTATTTGGTCACCATAGTATGTTGCCTAGTAATTTTTTTTATATGACGATCAAATTATTTTAGCATAGTCTCATTATTTTGAGAACCCAAGTTATACTAATTTGATCGGTTAATTCTAGTCTTTTAAAAACCATGATTTAGTGTATTTATTTTAAAGTGACGGACGACGATTTAATTTGGCAACTATATAATACTCAATCCAAAATTATTTTTATTAAGCGTAACTTTCTAAATATATTACTATTAAACAATACTTGAGTTTGTTTCAAAATTTAAATATTTCACCTTGTTTGACAACCTCAAGAAACGTGTATATATTTTCCACCTAGTCATCGGAAGTCTACGTTTGCCCCCACTTCTTTTAACTTCCTTAACCACTTTCTCATTTAACTCCCCCACTTTTCCTCTAAGCAATGATGGTTGGTTTTATGGGAATATACATATATATTTATGGATTATACACCACACCATAGCAACTTCCATATACATCGTTCCTTTTTCTAATTTACTAGTTCGGCCTTTAGTAACAAGAGAGTATAAGTTTTTTTTATTACCCATACACACATGCACGGCCATTCCTAATATACGTTTGAAAAAGGCAAAAGGCAAGCTTGCTGATTCTCTTTTTGGTGATAGTGCAATTGAAAATTCCATGTACGACTAAATTCTAGCAATTTTTCTAAAGATCTTAAGGTAGTATCCTCTCTCGTACACAAGTTGTTTACGCTTTTGAGAAATTTATATACTAGCATGTACGTAACTGTAAATTTCTTTGTGGAAATCATTTGTGATTGAAGGTAATCACTAGAATAAAAGTATATCGATTGATCATTGATTTACTTTTAAATACGGCTTTTGAATGTTATGTTAATGGTCATATATAATTCTCGTTAGCATGTTTGCGTACTACTAAGTATTTCTTCGAAATGCTCACCCTAATTATACATTTCAGATTGACGAGCTTGGCGGGAGGCGTGATGGCGGATGGCAGGGACTATTACATTATGTAAATTATGTTTTATCTTGTTTCTTTTGTGGATTAAAATGGACCAATAGCTTTAGTATTTCGTTTAAATGCTAACTTTGGAAAAACATTTACATTAGTTGCTGTCCTTTTGAAATTTCAGATTTCATCTAGCTACCAAAAATGTGATATCTTGAATTATAATATGAATTTCAACTTGAAATCAAAGAATGATTGAAAGCGCTACGAGTTCCCTGTCCATAGAAATTTAAATTACCTCAATAGCATGTCGAATGATTTTATTCTAATTTGTTTTCTAAACTGTGATTGTGAATCGCATTTCGCGAGTAGTCCATTTCATTGTATCATTTGACATAACAATCGAAGGAGTTTGACCCTGAGATTTTATTTTGATCTTACTTATAGGGTTAGGTACTTTACTGCTAAATTTCACGATTTTACGAGTAAGTTATGTAGGTTAACCAGTTTTGCGCAAAAACTTAATATTTCCAACAACTTAACGCGTTATTTGACTTGACATTAAAAGTTCATTATTATTATTTTTTTAAGTTCTTCCACTTTCAAAATTTGTAAAATATTTTTTTTTTGCACCCAAAGTTTGAAATAAATTGTAAATCTTTTGACACGTTTAAAATTTAAATGAGCCATGAAAGTTAGAAAATGAAGATTTAGTAGCGCTTCGAGTATTAGGATCTAGGACGTTACATCTTGGTATCGGAGCCACGGTTTATTTATTTATTTTATGTTTTCTAGTTGAGTCGGATCGTAAGTTTTAGTACCATCGCCACACTATGCCGACTCTGAGGTAAATAAGAGTTTTATGAGTTTTATGTTCGGATATAGCGTTCAAGATGTAGGTAGTGACTAATAAGGTAGAAGAAGGTTAGGTAACTAGGCCATATGGTCACAAGTCGTTCGGCCACTCACCTTCTTATTGATACCTTACTAGAATAATGGCTTGAGATGGCCGAATCGATTTACAATTACTTGTGGGGAGTTTCTATGCCTATCTCACCTCGAGAGATTCACTATGAGACTTTCTCCATTTAGCTGACAGGGCAGTGGGAACAGGCTCGAGATGATGGACTTGCAACCCCTGAAGACAGTAGTATACCTAGTAAGATTTACATTCGCGAAGATGTACCTCCACCTACTTCAAACGGATGAGGTGCAACCTTCTAAGAAACATAGGGTTCATGGAGGCTGGATTAGTGACAACGATGGCAAGGACGATTAGTGGTGTGGATTCTTAGTAGATTTTATTATGTTTAGATCTGATTAATATCGAGTAGGATTTCTTTCATTTCTCAGTTGTTTGAGCGTTAGATGCTCTTTTGTCATATTGTATGCCTCTTGAAGGATTAAGATAATAGAAGATGTTATATTATTTTTCTTTCATTGTGAGCCATCATGGATATGTTTTTGCTTTATGATGTCGTGTTATTTCAATGGATTACAAACCTACTTTTATTTATCCTAAAGGAAATGGTACCAACACTATAAGCAAGAGCTATCAGGGAACTACAACAAGCAGTGGATGAAATAAGTCAAGTTTTGGCAGCTCAAGTTGTACAACAAGCATCATGTTATGACAGCTAAAGGAATTGAAGTTGATTCGTCCAAAGTTGAAGGTGTGACTAATTGGTCAAGACCTTCACATGTGAGTGAAGTGAGAAGCCTTCTAGGCTTAGTCGAATATTATCGGCTATTCATAGAAGGGGTTTCCAAGGTAGCTGGTCCTATGATGTAGTTGACTAGGAAAGGTGTTAAGTTTTTATGGTTTCATAAGTGTGAACAGAGTTTTCAAGAGCTAAAGAACAAACTAGTCTGAGCATCAATATTGGCTATACCCGATGGTTCAGAGGGTTTTGTGATTTACATTGATGCATCTAAGCTCGATTTAGGTTGTGTCTTGATGCAACATGGGAAAGTGATAGCATATGCTTGAGACAATTGAAACAGTATGAGCAAAATTATCCAACGCATTGAAGATTTGGAGCCACTACCTCTATGGGAGCAAGTATGAGATCTACACCGACCATGAGAGTCTCAAATACTTCTTCACTCATAAGGAGTTGAATATGAGACAACGACGATGGTTAGAATTGGTGAAAGATTATGACTGCACTATCCTATACCATCCGGGCAAGTCTAATGTAGTCGCGGATGCTTTAAGCAGAAAGAACATGGGACAATTGTCTGTATTGTGTGTAGTACAGAATCAGTTGATTAGAGATTTTGAGAACCTAAGGATTGAAGTATTAAAGCCTTCAATGAGGACACATTCATTATTTCCGAATTTGACCCTGAAGCCAACTCTCAGGGATAAAATTGTAACAGTGCAAAGTGATGATCCCTTTTTAGAAAGGATGAGGGCAGGTGTGGGGACTGAGATGAGAGAAGGATTTGAAATAGCGGAAGACAAAGCTCTTATGTTTAGAGGTCGACTATGTGTGCCTAAGAATGAAAAATTGAAGAATGAGATTATGATCGAAGCTCATTCCGCACCTTACGCCGCATACCAGGTAGAACCAAAATGTATAGAGATTTGCGCAACACATATTGGTGGAGAAATATGAACGAAAACATAGCTCTATTTGTGTCTAGATGCATGGTTTGTCAACAAGTGAAGGCAGAACATCATAGGCCATTAGGGCTATTAAACCTCATGGATATACCCGAGTGGAAGTAGGAGAAGATTGCTATAGATTTTGTCATAGGTTTTCCTAGATTTGGATAACTGTGGGCCGACTGACGAAATCTGCTCATTTCTTACCTGTTCGGATGACCTACAACTTAGAACAGTTTGCACAGCTATATGTTAAAGAAATTGTTCGACTTCATGGAATTCCAGCATCTATTATTTAGGATAGAGACTCGAGATTTACTTCAAATTTTTGGACAAGCATTCATAAAGCTTTGGGCACTAAGTTAAAGTTTAGTACGGCATATCACCCTCAGACTGATGGGCAATCTGAACGAACTATCCAAGTTCTTGAGGATATGTTGAGGGCATATATCCTAGACTTAGGTGGTGAGTGGGAAAACCATTTGCCATTATTGGAGTTTGCATACAACAATAGTTTTCAGGCTACTATCGGCGTGGCGCCATACGAAGCCTTGTATGGCCGACGATGTCGTTCTCCGATGTGTTGGGATAAAGTTGGTTAAAGAAGGGGGTCCAGAGCTAGTTGAAAGAACTGTAGAGGCCATTGATAAGATTAGAATGGGGATTAAAATAGCCTAAGATCGCCAGAAGAGTTATGCTGACAATAGATGAAAAGAGTTGAAGTTTGAAGTTGGTAAGAAAGTATTTCTTAAAGTGGAACCAATGAAAGGGATAATAGGATTTGGGAAGAAGGGAAAACTAAGACCTATATTCATCGGCCCATATGAGATTCTTGAGAGAATCGAGAATGTGGCATACCGCTTGGCATTGCCACCTGAGCTATCGGCAGTGCATAACGTATTCCACGTATCTATGTTGAGAAAGTACGTCTCTGATCTAGCCATGAAGAAGTTCTTGTTATGGTACTAGAGACAAAAGTCCATGTTCTAAGGAACCGAGATGTCCCCTTAGTCAAGGTCCAATGGGTAGACATGGTGAAGATAAGGCTGCTTGAGAAAGAGAAGAAGATGTTTTGACTAAATATCCCAATCTCGTTAAGCAAGTTAGAATTTCGAGGACGATATTTATTTTTAACAGGTGAGGGTTGTAGCGACCGAAACTTTTAGGACGATATTTATTTTTAAGAGGTGAGGGTTATAGCGACCGAAATTTTTAACTCTTTTAAGGAAATTTTTACCGTCGCATCGTGAGACACCCCTAAAATTTTAAGTTATTTATTTGGTCACCATAGTATGTTACCTAGCAATTTTTTCTTATATGACGATCTAATTATTTTAGCTTAGTCTCATTATTTTGAGAACCCATATTAAATTAATTTGATCGGTTATTTTAGTCTTTTAAAAACCATGATTTAGTGTATTTATTTTAAAGTGATGGACAATGATTTAATTTGGCAACTATACGATACTCAATATAAAATTATTTTTATTAAGCGTAACTTTCTATTAAACAATACTTGAGTTTGTTTCAAAATTATAATATTTCACCTTGTTTGGCAAACTCAAGAAATGTGTATATATTTTCCACCTAGTCATCGGAAGTCTACGTTTGTCCCTTCTTTTAACTTCCTCGGCCACTTTCTCATTTAACTTCCCGACTTTTCCTCTAAGCAATGATGGTTGGTTTTATGGGAATAAACATGTATATTTATGGATTATACACCACACCATAGCAATTTCCATATACAATTTCCCTTTTCTAATTTACTAGTTCGGCTTTTAGTAACAAGAGAGCATAAATTTTTTATTATCCATACACATAGTATGACCATTCCTAATATATGTTTGAAGAAAGCAAAAATGCAAGCTTCCTGATTCTCTTTTGGGTGATAGTGCAATTGAAAATTTCATCTACGACTCAACTCCAGCAATTTTTTCTAAAGATCTTAAGGTAGTATCCTCTCCCGTACACAAGTTGTTTACGATTTTGAGAAATTTATATGCTAGCATTCACTACGATTATTTGTGATTGAAGGCAATCACTACGACTATTTGTGATAGAGGTAATCACTAGAATAAAAGTATATCGATTGATCATCGATTTACTTTTAAATAAGGGTTTTGCATGTTATGTTATTGTTCATATATAATCGTCTCGTTAGCGTGTGTGCATACTAGTGAGTGTTTTTTCAAAATGCTCACCCTAATTATAAATTTCAGATTGACAAGCTTGGCGGAGGCGAATTCCAATGTAGGCATTTGTTGTAATTTTCTGACTGAAAGTTGTGGTAGAGGCAAATTCCTAGCAAAAGGACGAAGCCCTGAGTTATGGCAACTTTAAGGAAAGTAGTGGCAGAGGCGAAGTCCTAGTAGAAGAACGAAGCCCTGAGTGATGACAACTTTAAGGAAGCTATGATAGAGGCGAAGTCCTAGTAAAAGAACGACGCCCGGAGTGATGGCAACTTTAAGAAAAGTTGTGGCACAGGCAAAGTCCTAGCAGAAAGAATGGAGCCCTGAGTAATGACAACTTTAAGAAAAGTTATGGCAGAGGCAAGTCCTAGTAGAAGTATGGAGCCCTGAGTGATGACAACTTTAATGAAAGTTGTGATAGAGGTGAAGTCCTAGCAAAAGGACGAAACCTTGAGTGATGGAAACTTTAAGGAAAGTTATGACAGAGGTGAAGTCCTAAGTAATGGACAACCTAGGGTTATGCTCTAATGATTTGAAAAACTTTTGCATTTTTCCAAGGCAATTTTTGTGGGCGTCCATTGCTTCCAATACACACTTCCTAGGTAATAAATGGTAATCATGGCAATGGCTGCGGGAGCTCGAGGTTACATGTTTGTATACGCGCGTAAGACAAACCGCTTTATCATGGCCCTTCATCAAATGACGTTTTGAATTCAACGGTGCTGATGAACCAAGAATATGAACGGTGAGGATGGGATCAGCAATCATCTAATGGTTGAGGCTCTTTGACATCACCTATATAAGTCTAAGTTCCCTCATTTGTTTGATTTTCATTTCGCAAAAATCTCATATAACTCTTCTTTTCCTGCGACTAGCACCTTGCAAATCCAGCGTCCTTTGATAACTTACAGTGACCATCGCTCCATTTGAAACCAACATTTAGTTAACTCTCCCTCCTTCACACTTTATTTCAAAATGAAAATAGTTTCCAAAGTTTCTAAGCACAAGCCTACTGAAGAGAGGCTCTCCGTGGGGAGTTCGGAGGTAAGGAAACCAATTGCTCTCTCTTTGGATGAGATAGGTAGGGATATCAAGTCGAGGAAAAATATATGGAGATTACCCACCCCTCTTGTAGATACTTCCATTAAGTGGGGAGCTTCTGAATATCCTTCCAACATCATCTCAGAAAAACTAGTAAGTGTAGAGAGCTCTATAGGATTCCTGATAGCATATATCTCATTATCCCCAACCCCAATGAAAGAGCTTGCTATCCGAGGCCGGGCTATGTGGCCATAAACAAGAATCTATTAAAAGCAGATCTTAGGCTCCCCTTCCACCCTTTTTTTAGGTTAGTTTTGCGCTCGTATGAGCTAGCTCCGACCTAATTCCATTTGAACTATTCGGCAGAGATGGTTCGTGGATGTTGTGGCGTCAGGTCAGCCTGGGCGTTAACATGCCGTTTAGCGTCTTTCATTCCCTGTACTTTCCCAAAAGTGTAGTCGGAGGTGATAAGAGTAAGGGATAGTACTATTTGACTCCATGGGGATCTCACTTTCCTTCGTGATAGATACGCCCTCTTTGGTATAGGAGTGGACAAATTCATGATTTTGGGTGTCAGGAAGGTGGGATACCATGGCAGACGACCCCATGCTCATCTTACAGTTCCAACCACCTATTCTTTCACCAGTAAGTTCTTTTTCCTAACTGCTTGATTTGTTTTAAATGAGTTCTTATTATTTAATATTTTCTTTGCTTACAAGTTCGTTGCCGAGGTGTGAAATCTCTATTGAAGAGTCGTATATCATCAGCCACATCTACCAGCAAAAAATCATAAATTACGCATGAAATGAGCAACTATGTAAAAATATTATAAATTATAATATTGTGCTACTTCAGGAGCAACAATGTGATGGATTATTAATTTAAAGTTTATAAAGGAACATTTGAAAATATTTAATCAGGTTAAAAATATTAATTACCATACATGTATTAGGAAAAAAAATCTTTATATATAGAAGTTAACATAATTAACTAAATCTTTTATTGACTATCCTTTACCAACATACAAAAAATACCAAACACGTGAATTCACGGGTGTAGATGTTAAAGGCATGAGTAAGTTCAAAATAATTTCACATATTGAGAAGTTCAAGATATGAATTCCACATATCAAAAGACATGAATTAAATGTATGAATCAAAAAAGCAATGATTGCGGCAGAATTAATGTATATATGAAAAAGAAATTCTCATGTACATAAAAAATTTGAGAATTAATGCATATGTATATAGAAAAAAAATTTACATGTGACCAAATTAATTTATAAAAATTATTACATTATACTAATTCACTTTGATTTTAAGAGAATCGTGCTAATAATGTATTATAAACTAGAGAGAAAACTAGAGAAGTCAATAAATTTATGTGTATTTTATTGAAATCAATGCCCCATATTTATAAAAAATGATTAGGGATACAATGGTAATAATATTTTAGGGATGCAATGATACAATTGTCATTCACTAATAAATTTATCATTTACAACAACAATTATTAGAATGGTGACTTCATCTACCTACATCATACATATAGGGGCTTAAATTGTAAGTTATTATCTAGGTCTAATCGATTTTAGGATATAAACAATTGATCAATGTATTTTATTTTTGATAGATCTATTATATTTTAAGAAATTAAGTTAATAGTGTTCGTAATTCATGTCTTGATAACTTATTGATCACAATGAGTTGTGATACTGAGATATGGGTTATATATAACTGAATATAAAATTATCCGTGGTCTTAAATAATAATGAGGTACGAGTATCGAAATTCTTGACCGAGGTGAGTTCATAAGTAGAAAAAAGTGTCGAGAATAATTGACTTAAGAGCCGGGAAAAAGATATTGTGGATTAAATCGAGATTGACATATATTCATATCTCATAATTGATGAGTATATTAACGAAATGATTATATTTCCATGATAATTTGATTTTGTCACAAGTGAAATTTCTCATCACATATATTATCGTCACATATTGTTAGATGTCCATCAAGGGCGACGAATGGGAAGAAATTAATATATTTGAACTAACAATGAATTAAAAGAAAGATTTTAATTTATCTTATTTTAATTAGATCAAAATAATAATTCACGTCATCCGACATCATGATTGAGAATGTAGCCAGTCACACAAAAGGCGAGAACTACCGGAATGAAATTAAGAAGTAATTAATTAGTTAATGTGGAACATTTGTGCTATTAGTTAATTTATACTATTTACTATTGGACCAACATTAATTAATTAATAAGTGGCCAAGGCGTGTTTAATGGATGTGTCGAATCCGGTTAAATATCTATTAGTAAACCAATAGGGTTAGAGTCTGTGTAATTCAATCCGATTGATGCCTAGCACAATAAAGGAAAACCATAATCTTTTCGTTCTTGTTCACTTCGTGTGGATTATCATCGTGTGAATTATACTGAAGGTTGGATGTTTGGACACCTGTATATATGCAGAGATCATGGTAGATCCTGTTCAGATTGACATACAAATTTGAGAATTTGTCAAAAGTAATATTCTAATCACAATTTCTATCTAATCATGAATTCAAAACGATTTTAAATTTCACCGTGTATGTGTAGATTGGATTTGCCAACATAAACAAGGTTGCAGTCTGAATAAATACCCAAATTCAGAGTAGGCAGGGATAAGATCAACTCTCGTGATTATTTTTGTGTATAGTTATCAAGATAAGACCAAATTCTTATCCATAACTATCTTAATTATTGTAAAACATACTAAATAATGACATAGACTATGAATTTGAAAGCCATCGATTCCAAATCCATCTGTCTAAACGAAGCCTGGAAGATGTTCTTTTCTTGAGTGTCTTTGCATTTTTTAAGTTAGCTGCCTCTTGGAGATTCTGCTGTTGCGAAGATGAAGCTTGCAGCTGCAGAAGTACTGGAGTGCTGGAATTCTCTGAAGATAAATCACGAAGCGGGGAATCATTGTTGGAACTGAGATTTGAAGATGTGGAGGTGGTGCTTGGTGTCCTAGAGTGCTCAAGGGCAACTTCACGAAGTTCTTGTCTTCGTAGTGTGGCTCGAACCAGCCTCTCCCAGTTGTCGTATGCCAAGACCATCTCCGACTTTGAGTTTCAACCAAAAAGAAAGAGCAGAAAATTAGTACGGAAATTCCTAAAATAATTTAAAGGACCTAATTACTTAAATACCAAGTCTTAAGCAAGCATCTTGCTTAAAGTTCGTATCGACCTTTCCTAATTGTCTACACCAGGACCATCTTTGGCTTTGAGATTCAACTTCAAAGTTCTACTATAATGAAGTGAACATTTTATAAGATAGATAAGTGTTAGAATTGCTAAACCTTTATATCACGATATGGGGATAAGGGTGAAAGGGCTCCCCTTTTCTTGGAAATTTCTCTGAACTGAAATAATTGAGCCGGCGACCAAAAAGTCCTCCCTGAATTAATTGACCGACAAACAAGAAGTCCTCCCTTGTCAGTACTTGTACCGTAGACTCAGCTGGACTCAATCAAAGATCATAATAATATATTTTTATTATAACGAATATTGAGACCTGTTTGAGTCTTATTCTTCTGTTTGAAATAGTGATTTGACGATAAATGTTCAATTAAAAGATAAGAAAATGTTTTAGATTCACGTGTAATAATATTTTATTGAATAATGTATAAATGAAAAGAATTAAAAGAAAAATATATTTTGAAACTAATGAATATCAAACATGAGTCTAAGGATATGTTTGATGAATATTATCGATGAAAGAATGTATTTTAAATAATGATATGATGATAAATATGTGATTAAAAAGTAAGAAAAAATTATTGATGTAATGAAAAATATTATTTTATTGAAAAATATGTGGTTGAAAACGAGTTTGAAAATAATGTATTTTGAATTAATGTGTGTCAAACAGGGGCTAAAATATCATTATAATTATAGACAGCTGGTAAAATAAAATATTATTGTTACATACTAATATACAATATTTTGTTTTGACGTAAAGGGATATACAATATTAGTAGGGGTGAACACGGTTCGATTTGATCGGTTTGTAACAAATTTTCAAACCAAACCACTTAAAGCGGTTTCAAAATTTTTTCAAATCAAACAAAACCGCTTCAATTTTTAAACCAAGCCACCTTTTTCGGTATGGTTCGATTTAAAACCATGATTTAATAAAAAAATTATACATCAAACAAGTTAAATCATAAATATTAATCTCAAATATCACATAAAAATATAAATATTAGTATTATTACGAACATTATAAACAAATGTTCTGCACTTCTAATAATTCAATGCAGTGAAACATTTTGTTCTAACATCTTAATCAATACTAATTGGTGCAACATCTTCAGTTGTAACACACGATTCGTTCTCCGCATATAGATAAGAAATAAGAAATATATTTATTTATTACAATTAAATGGTGTAAAAAAGTTATAAAATAAAGTGAATAGAAAGATTAAATACGATAATACCTTCCACGGCTTTTTTTGAATCATCCAATGCTTCTACTTCATCCAAATATTGACGAATCACTATAGATTTCTTGTTATTGTATAACCAATTCTTAGTGCAAATCACCGCCTCAATCATCTTTGCACTCAATGAATTCCTAAAGGAATCGAGAATCCAACTACTAGTAGAAATTACAGACTCAGAAGTAATTGTAGATATTTGAATGGCTAAAAAAGTCTTTAGCAATTTGGGAGACAGTCTTGTACTTATTTTCATTCAATTTTCACCAAATTAATATGTCGAAACCATCATTAGTTAAATATTCACAACGATCATTTAAATAATTAATCAAATCATTCTTCTCAACTTCAGCTTCTTGCATAAGTCTAGCTTTAAAAATTGAGGGAATGGGTTAGGAAATTTCCAAAGTAATTTGTAAAGCACTTTGGCTTCTAGGTTGAGTAGCATCCTTAGGTGGGGGTAACGATGGAGTCATCATTTCCTTATAGAACTCATATAACCTATGAAGCATGTTTTCAACTTTCTCTAACAATATGTTTGCAATTTGTACATCATAAATAAGTTCAAACCCAACTTTAAGCAATTCCAACTTGCATTTGGGGTCAAGAACTGTTGCTATGAACAACAATTAATTAAACTTTTCAAGATTACCTCAATACTTATCATATTTTCTTCGCATGTTAACTGCCATGGATCCTATCATACTATTTGGCTCTTTAGCTAATTCTTTTAACTCTTCATGAATTTCACATATTTCTTAAAAGAAAGTGTTTGGCATTACATATAAAGAGACACTAATTTTCAATTTCATTATTGCTACGTCATTAGATAAGGCATTATCAACTACCACACATAAAATCTTACTAATTCCCCAATCCGGAAGGCAAGATATCAATTCATTTCCTACTATTTCACCCTTATGGCTGGGGACTTGGATGAAACTTATGATTCGTTTTTTAAGTTTCCGATTATCGTCAACCAAATGAGTAGTCAAATACAAATAACTTACATTTTTTTATAGATGTCCAACAATCAGTAGTCAAACAAACTCTGTATTTACTCAATTTTTCCTCAATTTCTTCTTCTCATCGAGAAACAAATTATATATATCCCTATCAATTGTAATCCTTGAAGAAAAAATCAAAAATGGGAAAAAAAATTACCTTATATAACACTGAAGACCTTGATATTCCAAGTGTCGAAAATGTAACTCAGATAATATAAAGTATTTAGTAATCTGTTCTCTCACCCCTTCCTGAGTAAATTTGACAAGTTGTCCACCACTATCAACACTTTCTAAAACCTCATCATTTTTAGACTTACCATAGAAATTCAATGTCTTTTGATTTTTGTCTTGAAACCTATATGGATGCTTCTTGCACAAATCTTCGATATGATTTCGTAATGTACTAGTCCCACCTTTAGATTGATTCTTATATACTTGTCCACAATAAATACATTTTATAATCTCATCATTCTTTATATCAAAATGAGCCCACACATCTGACCTTTTATGTACCTTCTTACCCTTCACACTTTGTTGCATATTCCTAATTTTACTATTCATTGGAATTTTATCACCGGTCTCATGATATTATGCAACATGACCTCAAAGTTAATATACAAAAGAATATTAATGTTATAAAAAAACATTAATCAATCATATTATACAAAATTAATATATAAAAATAATGTATTATGTGCAAAAAACATTGCCGTCACTGACTGCATTATTTTGTGCAATTATGTGCAAAATTAATATACAAAAAACATTATTTTGTGCAATTATTACTTGAAGAAAAAAAATCTTGAAAAATTTCTAATTAGTCATCTAAATCAATACAAATCTTGAATGAAAAACAAATCTTGAAAAAATTATAACTAGTCATCTAAATCAATAGAAATTTTGAAACCCTAGAATAGCAGTAAAACGTCAAAACCTTTTTTTTTCCATTATTCAAATCAAAGTAAAAAGAATTTAAGAAAATATGTAGAAAATTAACAAACAAAACACTGTACATGAATATGAATTAAAATAAAGAATCAATATATAAAAATATAAATAGTAGAAATTCACGTACCTTTATTGTTAGAGTTTGAAAGAGGGAGAAATAACCTAGAAGTTAATTGAAAGTACCACGCACGTATTAAAGGATTAAGGATTGGATTTAAATTTTAAAGTTGAGATGTGTAATTTTCTAATTGGGCATTTAGTTAAGTTGAGTATTGAATTTAATTGGATTGGGTTTAATATGAAGGTATCTTTTAATTGGGATGCATTTGGTTTTAATTGGGTTGAAATTTAAATTTAAAATTGATTTTTTTTTTTAAGCGGTTTGACGGTTTGAAACAGTTTGTAAAAATTAAAATACATTGGTTCGGTTTAAAATCAAAATGTTGACGAATCCACATGGATCCAAACCAACGATTTCAAAAAAGGATTTCAGTTTTGTTTGATGGTTTCGTTATTCACTCCTAGACAATACTAGTGGATCAAAATGAAGATACCAAAAATGTATTCTTTGCAGCGCTATAGAGTAATATTTTTGGCTCCATCCCCATGAAATACAACCTTTTGTGACCACATAGACGCCGTATTATGGCAATTGGTCAGTTGATCTCTTTCAATGAAATGACTAAAAGAAGTTGATAAAAAAGGAGTCATTAAATTATTAAAGCGTAAATTGTATTTTTCGTCTCATTTTTTGTCCTTGACTATTGAGAAATTAGTAGAGTTGATCCCCAAGATATAATATTTTTGGCTCCATCCGCATGAAATACCATCATATGTGACCTTATCAATGGCGTACTCTGGCTACTGGTTACTCGTTCTCTTGCAATGAAATGACTAAAAGAAATTGACTGTAAAGGAGTCTTTATAAGAAGGTTAATTGCATGTTTTGTCACTAATCTTTTTCCTGAGTTGTATTTGTCTTAATTTTTTGTCCTTGGCTTTTGAAAAATTAGTGGACTTGGTCACTATGAACAATTTTCATTTAAAAATATGTTAAGTTTGTACAAAATAAATTAAACAAATAAAACAATATTAAAAAGAAAAGGCAAAAGAAAAAATAAAAAGTAAGCAAATGAGTCAAAAAGGGGTAAGAGAAAATAAAAAGATTCCCCACGCCATTCCCTAGCAGCGGAAACTAGGGTTTTTTGTCCTTGGTTTTGAGAAATTAATAGACTTCTTCACTATGAACATTTTTCATTTAAAATATGTTAAGTTTGTGCAAAATGATCTTACTCTAATTTAAATAAACAAAAAAAGGAAAAAAAAAAAAGAAACACAAAAGTAAAGGCAAAATAAAAAAGTAAGCAAATGAATCAAAAGAGAAAATAAAATTCCACCATCCCATCGCATAGGGGCAGAGACCAGGGTTTTCGGAAGCCCTTTATTTATTCCTTACCACTTGGGGAGTTTTCATCTGCTTTATGATATATTAAATATTAAAATGAACTATTGTGGCATCGTTGGAAAATGCACTGTCGATATTAAATGTAGCCAATTTCTTCGCCCATTGTCGATTTTGCTTTAGTTATAGTTCAACACACTCTCTTTTACTTGTAGCATATAATTCAGAAATTTCGCGACAGAGAGATTTTACTTTGTTTAAATACTAACTTATTATTATTTCCCGTTGATAACATAGAGCAGCACATTTTCTAACAATTGTAGGTCACCGATCATGAACATAGCCTTACCTTCTTTAATTTTTCACTTTATTATAGACCTAGCTTCTTATGACGATGTTAGGCCACTTTCATAACCTACGTCTCATATCTTTTACCCTTAGAGAGATC
Source organism: Fraxinus quadrangulata (assembly GCA_903798255.1). Classification (NCBI taxonomy): domain Eukaryota; kingdom Viridiplantae; phylum Streptophyta; class Magnoliopsida; order Lamiales; family Oleaceae; genus Fraxinus; species Fraxinus quadrangulata. The sequence goes on along the minus strand of CAIGRB010053461.1, from coordinate 2,429 downwards.
ACTTTACCCAACTTTGCCATGTAGCATAGTTTTGATTGTAGAGCTTCTTCACTCTACCTACCACTTGTAGGTCACCGATCATGACTTGATTAAATTTTTGTTATCAAGGCAAGATCTCAAGAAGCTCAAAAATCTTGTACCCCAATTGATTTGCTTTGATACCAAATTATTGCGTGAAACATGAACTATAAAAGATACTTTTAAATTGAGTTTAGGGAAAATGGCAGCCACAGCACCAAATTACATCATGTCCTGTCGAAGCGACAAATGACATACTTACATGGTTGATGGTTAATCCATGCCAAGAACTTTTTGCATGGTGGGTGGTTCATCTATGCAGAGGATAATGTAAGCTCTCTGAAGATAAGTAGATGTGACATAGCTGAAGCTAAAGCAATACTCTAAAAGATAGGCAGTTGTGATGTAGTTGAAGTAGAGGCGTTATGAGCTCATTGAAGATGAATACGCGTGGCCTAAGGAATTATGTAGATGAATCATACAAGCATTGAAGGAAAATGACTTACCTCGCCTGGAGAAGTGGTGAGGCAGGTGAATATATGTCCCGTGGAGCTAAAAAAATTATGTACAGAGAGATGAGAAATAAGCATCTCGCGAGCAAGGAAAAATCATCTCGTATGGTGAGGCATCTAGTAGAGTGAGGAATAAACATTGAGCTGATGGCTCATCTCAAACTATCGAAGACTTATAAATTGGTCTCGATATGAATGAGGCTTTATAGGTGTGCTCGACGATAGTGAGGGGCAAAGAATAAAAATTTTATGAAGCCACGGAATCTGTCTGGCGAAATGGGAATAAGTATCCCGCGAGGTGAGGAATAAACATTTCATAGATGGATCTCTTAAACTATCGGAGACTTATAAGCTGACCTCAAGTGGAAGAGGTCTTACAATTGAGCTCGACGATAGTGAGAAAAGAGGAATAAGTATCTCATGAAGTTAAGAAATCCACATCTCGCTTAGCAAGACATCTTGTAGAGCGAGTAAATAAATATATATTGGATGGCTCTCTTGAACTATTGGAGATTTGTAAGATGCCCTCGAGAAGACAAAGTCTTATAGCTGTGCTCAACAATAGTGAGGGATGAGAAATAAGCATCTCGTGAAGCCAAAGAATTCACATATGGCTAGACGGGGAATAAAAATCCCGCAAATGGCTATCTCAACCTATTGTACACTTATAAGTTGGCCTCGAATGACTAGGTATTATAGCTGGGCTCGATGATAGTAAGGGGCGAGGAATAAGCATATGCGAATCCAAGAAATAAACATCTTGCATGGTTAGGCATCTCGTAGAACAAAGAATACATATCTTACGGATGACTATCTGGAACTATCAGAGAATTATAAGATTGCCTCGAATGAAGGAGATCTTATAATTGTACTCAACGATAGTGAGAAACGGGGGATGTAGGCATAATATTCAACCATGTAAATCTTGTTTTCTTAGTTAATAATTTGTATTGCAGTTCATTATGCTTTGAATATCTGTTGAATAGTTATTGTGTCATGCGCATATAATTACACAAAAACCAAAAAAAGGAAATTCATTAAAATTATGTAATTATCAACAAATAAACAATAAGCTAATCTTTATTATCTATAATTATAGCAATTAATTCTTTTTAGCTAACCGTTAAATTCATAGTGTATAGATTTCAATCATCTTTCCTTAGTATGAAGGCCTTTGGATAAGATCCCTAGGTGCCAACCTGGCCATTAATGTTGTATTTCTTGTGAACTCAATATATCTAAACGAAGTTTGGTTCTTAGTCGACCCGTCTGATGGGATAAAACTCATAGATTGTAAATGGGTTTACAAGAAAAAGGTCGACATGGATGAAAACATCATAATGCAAAGCAAGGCTAATAGCAAAGGGTTACAAACAAAGACAAGTAGTTGATTTTTATCAAATCTTTTCACCTGTAGTCATACTAAAGTCCATTCGAATTTTTTTGCCAATAGATGCATGTCATGACTATGAGATATGACAAATAGATATCAAAATTGATTTCCCTAATGGGAACTTGTAAGAGGAAGCATACAGTACACACCCCAAAGGTTTTGAAATTTAAAGATACTAACAAGTTATGCAAGCTAAATCGATCCATATATGGATTTGCGTAAACCTCTAAGAGCTGGAATCTTCTTGATTAGACAATCAAAATGTTTGATTTTATATAAAATGAAGATGAACCATAAGAGGGCTATCGCATTCCTAATATTATATGTAGATAACATATTATTAATAGGAAAGGACATCCCTATGCTTTAATCGGTGAAATTGTGGTTGTAAAAAAAAAAAATCCATGAAAGATACTAGACAAGCAACTTGATATATATAGATAGATCCACAAGATTGATTGATCTATCCCAATCTATATAAATAAAATTTTAAGAAGATTTTATAT
>CAIGRB010053373.1:0-14975 GCA_903798255.1 Fraxinus quadrangulata | reverse complement strand
TTGAGTTTTTGGTCATCCAAATATAATACCTTCATTTTCCCACTTGGCCCAATGTCCATCACTCTAAGGGATGTTGGAGCCTTTGTCAATCTTTCACCTTTGGGCGACACCATTTTTTCAGCCATTTTGGTTTCTTCCGCTGCCCCCAAAATTTGACAAGAAACTCACTGATTCTTATTCGGGCATGCTAGAACTATATAACAACTCTCCTGCTGGACCAACTCATGCTGAACGTGTTGCCTTTCTTCAAGTCTGACTTTGTAAATACGTTTATTGTATACCCAGTATGAAACCTTCTATGAGTTATTTACCCATAGCGCATAAATTGGCAAGTGGTAGGTCTTTAAATCTCTGTTCATTATTCTTGGCCAGCTTTTACAGAGACATGGCTTCCCTTCAATCCCAATTGAGGAATGGCGCATCTCCTACTGGCTGCGGGCCTCTTTGACTTGCTCAATTGTGGTTGAGAGAGTATTTTTCCCAGCTTGGTGCCCCATCCGATCCTCTTCATTCAGCTAGCTGTTATGGGTTAATTATTAACCAATTGAGCCCTTAAGATGTTTAGTGGATAAGTTTTCACGTTCTTCCATAAATTGGATTCCATCTCTACCATTTTCCCTTTCCCTGCTCATTCAATTCCAGCTTACGTACATCCCCCTTCTACCATGGATGCCATGAGAACCCTTTTGCCCATCTGAGCTCAATATTTAACTGGGAAAGAGTTGTTTCATGATATTCTTATTGGAACCAATGCTAAAGCAGGGGTTGAGATTTATGCTCCTCAATTTGTCGCCCGTCAACTTGGCTTTGGCCAAACATGGCATGTTCCCCTTTGTTTTTCAAAGAGTCTAACCAAGTGGTTCCATATAATCAATAAAGTAGAGGCACAAGCCATCGAGGCTCATAATATTCTTTTGACGACTGACTTTTCTTTAACCCCTTTTAATCCCACTTTTGTTGTCCATCCTCTTTTTGAACAATTCTGGCTATCGGTGAAGTGTAGGTGGTTTGCACCTGATACTAACTGTGCCTTCCATCTATTGGAACGGCTAGGGACTTCTTCTATTTCTCCCATTCCTGCCACTCCTATATTTATCAGGAATCATCTTTCTCTTCTGAAATCCCCACCTGCCTCAATTGGAAATGCCAAGGGTGTCTCCAGCCATAAGCGGCTAGCTTCAGCTTTGCCAAATCTGCCCGATGACGATGATGATGATGCTCATCGTGGAGGAAGGTATTTGAGTTTGCTTATCTATGAAAAACTTTCCATATGTTAATGAAAAATCTTTCACATGTTAATGTTTTACCTTAATGTTTCAGAAGAGCTCCACTTCTCCTTCGAAGACTCCGTTTTTACCTGTCCCTATTCCATCGCTTTCCACTAAATCTTGTTCGTCTAAGTCGCCTGACAAAGGGACTTTATCTAAGGAAAGACCCACAGACCAGGGGTCTTCGATCGTACAGTCAATTGGAGACCTCCCATCTTCTCAGGGCGTTGACCCCCCACGTATTGAATCAGAAGGTAATATATATTGTATTTTTCCCTTGTTTATGTTATTGGGCTTTAACTCACCATTAATTGATTTTTGCAGAGATTCCTATAGATCAACCCGTGGTGGGAGAGCCTACCCACTCAGATAAAGGAAAGTTCCTACTAGCGATCGGATCAGCCAGTTACGTACCCCAACCTTCCAAGTCTCATGATGAGGTGACCTTTGTTTTATCTCTTATTTTCACTTCATTCTCTGTAATGAAAATGTTAACCATTCGCATTTTCTTTTACAGGGTACTGATGCCATTCTACGCTCCATTCAGGATTTGTTTACTTCTTGGGACAAATGAAGGCTAACGCTTCTTCTCGTTCCTCTTCAACTAGTCGTCACTCTGCTTCATCTGTTGCATTCTCAGAAGAAAATATGAACATTCTCAAGTAGCCCGTGCTTGATTATGTATCTTTCATGGATAGGGACATCAACAATGCCAACGCTTCTAGCCAAATGGATAATTTCAAGCTTTTAAGTGACAAAATGGCTAAAGCACTTGAGCTTCCTATACTTAGAATTGCATCTGATTTGAAGCTGACATTGAAGATTATTCATACAGTGATAAGCTCTTTGCTGGCCAGGAACGTGGAATTGAAAACCAAGAAGGCTCAATATATCCGTGGTGTTAATGAGAAAGAGTCTTTGCTTCAAGAAATTGAGAAGGCTACGAGCGATCTAACCGAAATCTCCTCNTGGCTAGGAATGTGGAATTGAAAACCAAGAAGGCTCAATTTATCCATGTTATGAATGAGAAATAATCTTTGCTTCAAGAGATTGAGAAAGCTAAGAGCGATCTAACTGAAATCTCCTCTGAAGTCATGGTTGAAGATTCTTTGATGATGAGCCTAGCTGCAGAAATGAAGGAACTTCAAACCAGAATGGACAACTGCAAAGCCAGGTTAGAAGCCAAGCGGCGTACGGCTTCCCAAGAAGTTGAGCGAAGCAAATATTGGCTTGAGCATTACTCGAGACTGGAGGTCGATGAGGGATTTATGACTGAGCTATCTACTGCTTCCTCTGAACAGCACGATGAGTGGGAGAAGCTTAGAGAACAGATGCGCTCTGCTTGGGACAAACTGTAGTTAGGACATTAATCTTTTGTTTTATACTTTGTCCTCTTAATTTATGACAGCCACTGTTGGCTGAATTGTAATGGCAGCCCGTTTTATTCATAGAATAATATTTTTAGTTACTCATGTGATGGCCTTTTGCATGGATTTTTAAACAACATAATTGTCATTTTACTTCCGAACTTAATTATTGACCTTGTACCGTATTCGCGCACGTTTCCCTTGTGGAGTCTTTACATAGATTGACTTTATTCTATTTTAATCGTATGGCATGTGCCCAACATCTTGACGTTACTTATGTATGGCTTTCCCTTATATTTGCTCATCTTCCCATATAGAATGAACATATTTCTTTAAATATTTACCATAGATAAACCTCACGTGCTTCGTGCCATCTAAATCTTCCAAATGATAAGCCCCATTAGGCAATACACCTTTCACTTTATATGGTCCTTCCTAATTCGGTGACCATTTAACATATTTTGGATCTTTATTATCCAAAGGGAGTATCATTTTCCAAACCAAATCGCCCTGGCTAAAGGATTTGGCTATGACTTTTCTGTTATAGGACTTAGCCATTTTTTGCTTCTGCACCTGCAATCTATCTAGGACGTCTAACCTTAATTCGTCCAACTTTAATAAATTTTGGGCTAGTGATTCTGTATACTGGCCATCACTCAAGTTTTTTTTGAAAACCAACTCTAATCGATTGCACATTAATTTTCATAGGCAAAACAACATCTTGTCCATAAGTAAGTTGAAAAGGGGTTACTTTGGTACTTGAACATGGCGACGTCCTATAAGCCCATGAAGTTTTGTTTAAAACTTCATGCCAATTTCTGGCATTTTCGTTTATCATTTTTCTTATAATATTTTTTAGAATCTTATTAGAAGATTCTCCATGTTCATTGGATTGAGTGTAATAAGGTGTGGAGTTTACTACCTTAATTTCAAACTCGCTCAAGAATTCCTTCACTTGATCTCCATTTAAAGAAGTTCTGTGATCCATCATTAGAGTTTGTGGTATCCCAAATTTATAAATAATGTGATCATGAATAAAGTCTATAATACTTTTTTGAGAAATCTCTTTTAAGGGTATCGCTTTTACCCACTTAGTGAAGAAATCTATTGCAACTATTATAAACGTATATTGCTTGGACGACGGGGGATAAATCTTCCCTATCAAATTTATCGCACAACCTTTAAACGGCCAATGTTTAATAATTGGTGTCATTTCTCTTGTTGGCGTCCTTTGTATTGGACTATACTTTTGGAATGCTAAACAACTTTTTGCGTACTGGACGCATGATTCTCCCATTTTGGGTAAAAAAATATCCACTTCTAACAATTAACCATCTCATTCTTTGGCCAGCCTGATGGGCTCCACATTCTTTCGTGTACTTCAGCCATGATTGTTTTGGCTTCTTGCAAACTCACACATTTCAATAGCACATCATCTCAGCGTTTCTTGGACAACTCCCCTACCATCAATAAGTAATTTAATAAGCGTAACCTCATTTTTCTATTACTCTCTTTGTCAAGTTCTTTAAAAAAAACCTTTTATTTTTGTTCTCCAATCTATTGCATCCTCATCTTGTATGCAATGAACATCATTATTTCTCGTCCTCCGTTTTACTACGGGCAATATTATCCCATACTCACAAGTGGATTCCAAATTTAGCACCTTCAAATAGCCTGAAGCCATTTAGACTAATTTGTTTGTTAAATCATTATACATTCAGTTAACATATTGAAACTCCATTTGATCAAATTCTTCTAATAATTCTAGGGCGATTTTGTATTGACTTATGACAGAATCACTTTGGAATTTGAAATCACCAATCAATTGGTAAATTACTAATTGGAAATCATCCCTAATAATCACATTTTTATTCCCAATTCTATTAACAACTCCAAACCCACAATCAAAGCTTCGTATTCAGCTTGATTGTTGGTCACATTCTATCTAAAGTGAAAGCAAATTTATAATGAGTCCCTAAAGGATTTATTAAAACTATTCTTACCCATGCACCTCTAGAAGTTTTTGATCCATCAAAGTGCAAAACCCAAGGTTTTATTTAGAATGAACCAATTTCCAATTCCATTTCTTTAGGCATATCAAGGCATGGATGATCGGCCAAAAAGTTAGCTAACGCTTGATACTTAACTGCCTTTTGGGGCATATATTGTATTTCAAATTCTAACAATGCTAAAGTCCAAAGGCTTATAATTTGATGTAAAATAGGGCGAGAGAACATATACTTAACTAAATTTACTTTAGAACTAGATAAATAGTCACATGCCGTAAATAAGCCCTTAGTTTTGTATATGTGAAATATAAAGTAAGACATAATTTTTCGATAGCAGAATAATTACATTCACATTTTGTCAACTGTTTACTCAAGTAATAAATCATCATTTCTTCGTCAAATTGGTCTTCTTGCGCGACCATCCCGGCTATCGATTCGTGTTCAGTCGATACGTACACCTTCATTGGCCGTCCTTGGATAGGCGATACTAACACCAGTGGATTTGATAAATATGTCTTCAGGCTATCAAAAGCCTTTTGATGCTCTTCCCTCTAGACGAATTCGTCCTGATTTTTTAGCTTTAGAAGATGCGAAAAAGCTTTGATTCGCCCTACACAATTAGAAATAAAATGCCTCAAAAAGTTTACTTGCCTAGAAACCTTTGCAATTCTTTCTTGTTACTAAGTGGTTTGGCTTCAATAATGGTTTTCGCTTTATTTTTATCAACTTCAATTCCTCTTTTGTGTACTAAAAAAAAAGAAATTTCATGTATTAACAACAAATACACATTTCAAGGTATTCAATTTTAGTTTGTATTGCCTCATTCGCTCAAATGAGCGACTTAATTGTTCGAAATGGCCCTCTTCTTTAATAGATTTGACCACTATGTCATCTATATAGACTTCAACAAATTCGCCTATCATGTCGTGAAAAATTAGATTCATTACCCTTTGATAAGTTGCTCCCGTATTTTTCAGGTCGAAATACATAACTACCCATTCAAAGTATCCTAAAGACCCAGGGCATCTAGAGGTAGTTTTATATACAACTTCCTCAACTATATAAATTTGGTTGTATCCAGAATACCCGTCCATAAAAGAATACATTACATGTCCGGCACTTGAATCTACTAAGGAATCTACTGTAGGCATTGCTAAGTTTAAATTCCTAAAATCTATGCATACTCTAATATTACCATTCTTTTTTTAACACCGGTATAATATTAGACAACCATTTAACATATCTGGCTGTTCTAATAAAATTTACCTTTAATAATCGCTCATTTTCTTTCTTTACTTCAGGCAACACATTAGAAGCAAAGCGCCTAAAATGTTGTTTATGAGGTTTATAGTTCGATTTAGTTAGTAATCTATGTTCTACCAGACTCTTATCTAAACTAGGCATATGTTCATACTCCCAAGCAAAACAATCTTTATACTCCTTTAGTAAAGCGATTAATTTTTTACTGACCTCTTGACCAAGCACCTTGCTGATAAATGTTGGACGATCTTCCCTTTCGTTGCCAATGTTCACCTTTATCAAAGGGGTCTTGTGCTTGAGCATATCCGAGCTTTATGATCCTCATTACTTCATTGCCTAGGTTCCCTGTAGGTACTCCCTCTTCGAAGCAATCCACTTTGTTGACTTCTCGACCAATACTCTGTTCCAATTTGAACATTGTTAATTTGTTCTTCAACGTCTTTAGTGCTACTTCTTCTTTTGTCTTTGCTTTACATTCCGTACTGAAAGCCATTAACTTGGCTTTGAAGGCCTGAATATCGAACATATCTTCTTGGTGCTGATAACTCATCAAAGCTCTTTGACGGTCCTTTTGCCAATTACTTGCTCTTTAAGAGCTACTATGTTTGGCCTCATTTGATTGAACATTTCAGTAAGTGCATCCACTAAAAATGACTCTTCGCTCTGTGCAAAAATTGAGTCTCTTCCTCGTCTTGAACTACCCTGACAGGTCCATAATTTTCTTCATACATGAATCGTTCTACTGAATTTGCTTCTGCAACAAAGGGCCTATGGTCTGCTTGCCCCACTTCTGCTTTGCCTTTGTCATTCCAGAAAATCAAGCATTGGTGGAGCGAAGAAGATATACAACGACTCTCATGAATCCAATCTCTTCCTAGTAGCACATTGTAACTAGTAGGACCACCTATCACAAAGAAGACTGTAGTCCTAATAGTTGTTCCCACGGTTATGTCTAGTGGCATTACCCCCTTAGCTGAAGTTGTTCCCCTATTGAAACTTGTGAGAATCACTTCTGTTGGGATCATATCGCTTTCTGTCTTTGCAAGTTTTCTCATCATTTTGGACGGAATGATGTTTATGGCTGCTCTATTGTCAATGAGCACTTTTGCCACATGTACGCCATTGACTAAGGCCTTTACGTATAATGGCCTCAAGTGCTTGGTTAACTTCATAGTTGGTCTCTGAAAGATAACCTTTTCAACCGCATCTATCTCCACTTCTTGTTTATCTTCCATCGAGTTATTCCCTTGTGACAAATTCACATGCAATATTTCACCTTAAGTCTCTGTTTCTTGGTTCTCCTCCTTAATTTCTTCTAATGTTTCTTCTTTAGTTATCCAACCCGTAGGGGGAGACAATATTTTTGGAGGTGACCCATATTTAATAGAGCGAGGCACTCTGACCCTTCTCTTGGGTGTCCCATTTAGTACATAGTAGTCAAAGGAACGTCCAGATTGGTTCGCCCAACAAATCTACTTCGCGAATACCTTCTTGATGTAGTTGCCTGAATAAAGTGTTGCGCGATACTCCTCTTCTTCTCCTTTCTGCTTCTAGATCAATTTCCTCCTCCATGTCAGTCATGCCGTCATCCTTTTCCTCATCACATACTTCGTGAGATGTCTAGCCTTCTTCACATTCTAACACCCATGCTTCTTCCTCATTATGAACTTCCTCATTATCTTCCCTTTCCTCCTCTTCACTTTCTTTACTTTTGAATTCATTGGCTAATAGATAATTATCAGCCATAACGGGAGGTAAGGTACCAAATTGAAGAGTGATGGGTTGCCTTGGATCTCTTTCATCTTCATCTCTCTCTCCACGTTCAAACTTTGATCTCCCAAAAGAAATTTCTGGTAACTCTTCCATTGATTCATCCATGCTAGCCTCTTTATCACCATTTAGAACATTTTTGTTTGCCACCTCAAGCAATTTAGGCTTCTTTGGGCATGACAATCATTGCTGCTGTCTCATCATTCGTCCATAGTTTCGTTGAAAACGCCTTTGTTAGGTTCTGGTCATTTCGTTAAAGGGTACAACCCTTCGTGCATTATACTGGAATGAATGCCATATTTTGGGTTGGCGAGGTTGCGGCCTGAATGTTCTCCCATTGTTTATCAGCCTGAACTGTCTATCGAAAGGCGATTTCCCATATAATGACATACCCCATCCTCCATTGGGTTGGAAATTTGGAGTAATATTAGGCCGATGGTGAAATCATCGTGCTTGTGGCCTTTCCATATTTTCCTTCACTTCTCCCTTACATCTAGCACATAGAACACCTTTGCCCTTTCCAGGTTCATTTCCTATACATTCAAAAATACTGGGCTGTAACCCATAATCTTCTTCTCCATCATCTACCACTAGCTTGAATTTTGGCAATTTATTCTTAAAACCAGCTGTCACCATATTCACTCCAAGTGGCTGTGGAAAAGGATTTTGATCCACTGTCATTTTCTTCTTAGTTTCGAACGTGATTTGCCCTGACTCAATAGCATTCTGTAATACATGACGAAAAATCAGATAATTATTAGTCATATGTGACCATGCATTGCACCATTTACAATATTTTTTACCCTTAATTTGTTTAGGGTCTGGTATTTTATGCTTGTCGCTCAATTTTATCTGCTTATCCTTATATAATTTATCAAATATAAGGTCAGCATTGGTCACATCGAATGAGAATGTCCTAGCCCTTTTATTTTCATCATTTGCAGGCTCATTCTTGCCTGGTGTTCCAAATTTGGCCATTACAGGGTAAGCTTATGCATCTCTCTTAATCAGTTCGTCCAAACAAACTTCTGTCTGATCGTAATATTCGTCATTAATGGTATGAACATTGAAATTTGGGTCTCTATAATAAGTTCATTTACTAAAATTTTTCATTTGTTCTTCTTCTCTTATTAGACGCTCATACCTAATCACATTAGCGCTCAACTGAAATATGTCAGGAAAGTCTCTGTCCTGTAATTTCTTTAAAGTCAAAGCTCAAACAACTTTGAGCTATCTTGACAAATTCATTCTCAGGCAGAGGCACAAAATATTTGCTCCTAGTTTTTTTGAACCTCTGAAGGAAACTTTCTGCCCATTCGTTTGATATTTGACGTAAATTCACCAAATCGGCTAAGGTAACTTCAGATTCATTTTTGTAAAACTGAGCGTGGAACAATTGTTCTAGTTGTTGCCATGTTTGGACTAAATTTGCTGGTAAATTAATAAACCATGAGAAAGCTACTCCTGTTAATGAACTTGGAAATAGTCTCATTTTGTGATAATATGTTTCAAGGTGGAAACATCTCCTAGACCAGTGAATAATGAAAACTTTGGTACTTTATACCCTCTGAGCCACAGATAAGCCTGATCTACCCATTCAGGGTATGACTTTGTGTAAGTTGGCCTTATAAAAAGGATGCATCCTGAAAACCATCCGATCCTGCACAATCTTCCTAATTTGATTCCTCAGCATATCATTTGGATCATATGGAACTCCTACAGGTTGATTCATTGGCGGAATTGCTTGGGGCCTAACGTTTGGTCCTTAGTTTGCGGCAAAAATGCCGTTATCTAAATCATTATTACCATTTGTCTGAGCACTTCCACTATCATTAACACGCGGAGTATTCTATCCATTGGTTTGAACATTGTCTCTCGCATTTGGATTACCCCCCAAGTTTGACGCTCCATTACCACTATTCAAGATCACAATTCCACTAATCCCTGGTTTGAAGTCTACAGTCCAAAGGGTGGTTCTATTTCTTGATTAAGACCCGGGACTCGGGAGTTATGTCCCACAATTGTCCTGACTTGAAAGTGATTCCCTGTACTTGGCATAAGTGGTTGACAAGTTTGGCTCACAAACTTATTCATGATTTCATTCAAAGTGTTCAATTGTTTAGCCATGTTGTCATAATGTACATTTTCATTTTGAGTAATTATGAACATTTTGTAAGTTTACCCATTCAACGACATCCTACGTGATTTCACCAAGCAATGTGTACATGGTTCGAGGACTCCACTATGTCATTGGCTCATAGCGACTTTGACTTTGCCCTTCTGATTGCGGAGTACTTTGTTGTTCCTCGTATCGTTCGACCGCAGACTTGACTACTCGTTGGCTTACAGGCTCCTTGTCAGAATTTTTCTGGGGCATATTGCTTCACCGTTCGTATCTTCAAACACCAAAGGTCCCACTGGACGTGTCAAATTGTTTCGCGCGGAAGTCGCTAACAATTAAAAAAAGTTTCAGACGATCATGTAAGGAACAAACCTCTCGAGACAAAGTCCCAACGAGAAGTGCTTTATTTATAAAGAGTACGATTTACAAGAAACAAAACGTCTCCAAGGGGCATAAGCACACAAGTAAATTGAAAGTTTTGACCAGAAAAAATAAAGGAATGAAATTACATAATTCTATGTTCGAGAGTTGATTGATCGGATCCTTTCCTTCTATGTCTTCTTTTACTTTTATACTTCTTTTGATAGTTTTCTTTGTAAAACCGTTTGAAAACTACTTATCGCCCTATAACTACCCACTTTCTTCATGATGGATGACTTGCCAAGGAACTGCTTATAACCGTTGTCACTTCTCCCATTATTTAACTGCTTGCAATCGGGATTCTTGGATCGTGGGATGAACCGTTTCAATAAATTGTCCGTCGCTTTAAATAATAATAATAATACATTATCATCGTCCAGATCTTGAGCGTCTCACATGTTTAAGCGACGGGGGTTCTTTGTCACTTTGGGCGTCTTGCAGGCTTGAGCGACAACGGGCCTCCACTATTGGGCGTATATCCGGTTTGGACGATTATGGGCTTCCATTGCATAACTCAGTCTTGGGCTTCCATGTGGTTTTATTTGGATCCCTCCTTTGAATTCTTTAGCTGGGCTTCACTTTATGGGTCATTTAATTGAGCCTTATTATTTTTGTATGTCAATAATCTCAACTAATATCAAATATTATTGCCACTACTTTCGACTTATTTACTAACAAAAAAAGAGTGAATTAAGGAGTAAGAATTTGCAAGAAAAATAAATATCAAAGACTAAATCAAATTTGGATAAGAGTCATGCTTGATGTACATTCAAAATGAACATCTAGCATGACACGGGCCCACTGCTCCCCCCCCCCCCCTATTGAGGGGGGGGGGCGGGGGCAGATTATTTTATTTGAATGTAGGACACTCCCTTCATGTGAGGGGACTGTCAAACTTAATGTACACAAAAGTGTAAAACAAGAATTATTCTTTGGATAATTTTTGACCCAACTTGCAACATCCATGGCGTGGCATTAGTGGCCATGGATGGTTGCATGGTTCTATGTGTATTCGCTTGAGAAAGAGCAAAGAATTGGCAAAACAAGTGAAAAAAATAAATGGTATATTAGGCCCATTACGGTCCAAAACTAAGCCTATTTTTGGTGTGGGATTAAAATAAGATATTTAGTATATTTTAATAGAGATTGATAAAATATGTGATTGAAAAGTTGTGGGACCCATAAAATATATAGTTGAAATGAATTATTAACTTTGACTTAAATTAAAATCTAGATTTTAAACATGGGTAAGAAATTTGAAATAAAGAGTAGAAAGTACGTTCGTTTCCTAAAAATCTCTGAAGGTAAAATTTTAGAGTTCATTTTACACAAATAGAAATCCTAAATTCTTTTAAAGATTGGGTGATTTTGGGGCGAGTATTGAATGTAAACCCTCGATTTTTGGTAAATCTTTATTTACATTTGGTCGATTTTATCTACAGTTAAAGGAGTTTAATGACATATGGATATTACATAAATTGTGACAGCATCCTTACGAAGTTTAACGACAAATTCGACAAATTTGAACAATTCTACATTTTAGTCTCTTTTTCAAAACGTAGGATATGCATAGAGTCAAATTTTAGGATGCTTTCATCAATTCAATTAAGTGTTGAGTTTGGATAAGAATAATGTGATGCAGGAGCATCCGACTCAGATGACGATAAATTGTCAGATAACACATTGATTGCGTTAAGATATCACGAGTTAGCTGATCAACGCAAATATGGCAAGTAAACGTAATCTTTTCCTAATTTGGCGACATTTTGGTAATTTAGTCATAATTTTGGCTACGGTTATTGGAATCGCGCTCATGACCCCAATTCGAAAAGCTCTTTTCGGCGCACACATCGTGGTCACCCAACTTTGCTTGGTGCGAATCGTTTTCGAGGGCAAAATCCACTATTTTCCCTTTCAAATTTCAATTTTAAGTTATTCTTTACATTTTTTAGTAATATTTTGTTTTCCCTTTTAAGATAAATTATGAACTCGGATTGAGCTGAATTTTTGGGATTTTATTTCTTTTATTACTTACTATCTTTTGGTATGAATGTTGAGATTTTGCTATTTTTGGTAAAATTCCGATAATCTTGATTTCTTTAACTATATAACCTGGCTTGTGGTTTATTTTCAGAATTATTGAAGTTGAATAATAAAGTCTTCTCTTTTTTAAACGTTTCCTCTTGTTTTTTTTCTTGCGTTCTTCTCTGTTAATCACCTGTCAGTAGAATAATCTCTATTCTGCTCGACGTCAACATGGACATGCTATTTATGAATTTAGTAACTGTTTTACGTCTTTCACTGTAGTTAGTGAATGGCGGTAACTAAGTGGTTGTTTCTAGAAAAGGTTGGATAGAATACTAATTCATTTTTTTTGAAGTGTTTTTCACTTTTTTGAATTTTTACCACTTTTTAAAAAATGACATGGCACATTGCGCCACATTTTACTTGAAATGTTAAACATTATGTAATAGAGAAATAGATATTTGATTAAACTTCCAATTTGCTTATAAGAATTTCTTTTAAACATGATTTATTTTGTATTGTATTAAATGTGAATTAAGCTTTCATGCTAGAAAAAATGACATTGTACCTCATACATTACTTTTAATTGAAATTAATGCCACTCTTTTATTAAATAATAAAGTCTCACTTACTTTTACACAGTAAACTCTGACGTCCAAAATACTTTTCTTAGTATTTTTCGAAAGACTCTTGATTTTTAGAGGTATTTCTGTAAGTTGCAAGAAATAAAAAATAGAGTTTTTAAGATGTGATGGGAATTGTTGGGCTGGATCTGGGGACTATCAGCCCAGGAACATTTTTCATTTTTATTTTTATTTATCTTTTTGGTGTCATTCATTAGTCAATCGAATCAAAAGATGCATTTAGGCTAAGAAACTAATTTTGGACCTTCTTGAATATTTTTTTTAGAAGTATTTTGGTGTCACTCACCATTCCCTAATGACATTTTTTATCTGAAAGAGTCCATAATTTTTGTTAATTAATTATGGGGAATTAGTTATTAAATAATTACAATTTAAGATCTTGTATGTTTAGACATTTCTTTTGCATGGATTATTGAATTTAAGAACTCCAAATTGAACCGGAACCAAACAGTTCGGTTCTATATTTAAAGATGGACTGTTAATGATTTCATTTTGAAAATACTCATTGATACTCGGTTAGATTCTATTTTTTTAGAATCTCACTTAATTGAACTACACTGACTATTGTTGAATAAGGTGGCGTTGAATCAATAGCTTAGCATGTTTGCAGTATAGAACCATTTCCAATTGAAGGTCAAGAGATATCAGTTGACCAAAAACACTATTACAAAGTATTTACATCATACTATCTAATCTAAACCTCAAGAAAATAACTTCTTTACGTTGATAGAAGCTGTAAATTACTGGTGTAAGACATTACACGGATTAACACAAAAGAATACCCTTTTAGGCGATGATTTTGTGTATACAACCCAAAAGCATAACTGGCTATTTACCACAAGGAAAATGGTAGCCAGTAGACTAACTACACCAAGATGAAGGCTTGAAGCAGGCTCTGTGCAATCTAGATTTGGTCGGGCGATCCAGACATGATTGCCTTCCCTCTATCACCTCCAGCACATGGAACTTCCGAGATCTGACAAGCAAATCCAAATGAGGGGCAAAGGGATTGATCGAGAACAATTTCTTCTTGCTACTCGAAATCTCACTTATCAAATTCCATTGTGGAATGTACCTCGAGGTGCTATCGAGAAACTGAGGGACCTTCTCGAGGACAAAATGGCTAATTGAGCGATAGAGCTAGCATATTTGTTATAGGGAAACAATGCTCCGGGCTGAGTAGAGCTCAGACATCAAACCAATGGATGTCTGAATATGATCAGTAAGTAGATAGTCCCGACTGTTTAACTACTCAACGGTTATTAACATTTACGACAATGTCAAAATGTGAGTTAAGAAGTAAATCAGACATATGACTTGATACCAATTAAGGACGCCTCAGTTACTTTTAAGTAAAAATAATTTAGTTTGAAAGTAACTCTTACCTTAATGTTAAAATAAATTACTTATTTCAAATTTAACCAATAGAAGAAGTATGCATAAAATGGAAAATTTGGGTTGGGCTTTGCAACCTTTCACATGGCATGGTTGTGGGTCCCAAACATTCAAAAGTGAGATTTTGAATTCTTAATCTATTAAAATTTGTGAATTTGAGTCCTCACATTACAAAAATCGTCAATTTGTACATTAAAATTTCACACAAGTGAGCCTTACCCTTAAATTTGCATATTTAATACAATACGTTATTGTAAAATAAAATTACTAAACCCATTTTCCGTAGACATCTTCTGTTAGCTATTTTAAGTCAACTGGTTTGTTAATATTGCCAAACTAATCCTTGTAAATTCAGTTCTTTGTGTGAAGTTCTCAAATTACTAACTCATGCAAATGAAGTGTCTTAACTATACAAGTTCTTTAACTATAATTATTCAATATCTAAATTCTCCATAATTAATTCATTAAAACGAATCATATTGATGCTAATAATTTGTGTTTTCCAAACTCGAGTAAATGTGACAAGTTACATGAAATGCTTAACTATTGGCTTGAATGAGCTATTTAAGAACAATGTTCCAATATCACCATGGCCGGCCCTGAAATTTTGGATGCCATGTGCGACATTTTAAAACGTGCCCCTTTCTAGAAATTAAAAATATATATTAAGAAAAAATATATTTCAATAATATTAT
>CAIGRB010053371.1:11110-30271 GCA_903798255.1 Fraxinus quadrangulata | reverse complement strand
ATTGACTTGAAAATGTCAAAAATGATGATTTTATCGTTTTGTGTACAAATTTTTTTTCGTTTTCAAAAACGCGTTTTCGAAAATAGGAAAGAGAACGCGTTTTCACTGTTTTGAAAAATCGAAAACAGAAACGACCCAAAACGGCCAAAGAGAACAGCCCCTTAATTTTTTATTTTTTTATTTTCCGATAGATCTTCCTAATATAAAAATCCTTTTGTGTGAGTTATTTTTTTAAAAAATTATGCAATAATAAAGTAGAAGATATATAAAAAAAATGATATTAACAACAATTCATTGGAACCCTATATCCCTGATGAAAAAAAAAAATGTAAGATGTATAAAAAACCATAATATTAACTATAAAAATTAAAAACATTTTTAAAAAACCCAGTTATTAATTTCTTATAATTTATCTCTCGCACTTCAGAAATCCTCTTTCTTCTTGAATTGTGCATTGAAAACACTTCTTGATTAAACCAATTCCAAATTCTTTGACCTTTGTGTACACACACAACCCACCCCACCCCTCCCCTCAACCCATTGAAAATGACCAGAAAACCGACCAAAAGACCCACAAATGGCAGAAATTGCAATTTTCTTTAAACTCCATCCTTGTTTCCATTACCCTATTCTCATTGATTAATCATCACGTGGCTCAATTTAGCACACTTCCCCCATCATCTTTCTCACTAGGAAAAGCACACATTAAAACAGAAATTACAGTTCATAAGTTCACCTCAACAACACAGACACACAGCGGCTTAAAGTTTTGCACTTTGAAAAATTTTCAGCTCAAGAATCACTGCAAGCTTCCATCTTTTCTCACAAACTCATATTTAGATTTTTATCTAGTTATATCATTGTAATTGTTCAGTATTTGTTTCCCTGAAAAATGGAGAAAATTACTGCTTTGGTTAACTATGAGCTCAGAGCTTGTGGGATAGTGTAGAGTTCTTTCTTCAAAGCCAAAGGGTTCTTGTATTTTCGTTTATAATTTTCCCTTTACTTTTCCTTTTCCTTCTCTTTCCTCTTTGAAGAATGGGTTGCAAGTGCATGATAGCAGGGAATTGGGTTAGATTGAGGAAAAGAAATGGTGGCTTGAGAACAAAACAGGCAGGGCGTGCGTCTTGCAGAGGAGCTTAAGCTTTAAGCCTAAAGGGAAAGAAAATGTTTTCCCTCAGGGAAGACTAATCAAACTAATTTTCCCCTATCCTCTCTTCTGGATTTGATCTCTTGAAGTGAATTTTTCTAGGCACATCCAAGAATATTGATAAATTCTTCTGTTCGTTGGTGCATTTGTTGTGCACTGATATTGCTTCATTAGTTGTTGTTTGCAATGGGGTATCTGTTTAAAGAGGTTCTGAAGACTCTTTGTGGAGTCAACCAGTGGGATTATGCTGTTCTCTGGAAAATTGGTTGCCAAAACCCCAAGTAAGTTCCATAAAAAATTAAATATTTTTTCACTTTTTTATGAAAAGATTTCAACCTTATTTGGGATTTTAGTATTTCTTTTCAATTAATTGTGATGAAATTTATGATCCGTTGTAGAAATTTTACTATTTGATGTGTGCTCTTTTGCAGTTCCTTTTGGCTAATTTGCATGTAATCATTTTCTTTTCTTCTTGAATTTTGTGCTGACCTTTGTTAATAGAAAGCAAATGAAAATAAAAGAATCCCAGTCTGATGGTACTTTCTTGCTCAGAGCTCCAGCAAAACAGGATAACCAAGTGCAACTGCTGAACATACAGTGTCCAGTCCCTATCTTTGCCAATTCTTTCTTTGACCAAATTAGAGGATAATATTGTATTGGTCATTTATTTGTTTCATTGTTGTTGGCTATGTTTTAAAGCTGCCTAATCTTTAAACAAGATTTGATTTGAAGTGTAGTAGATTTGTTGGATTCTGTTGCCTTGTTTTTGCTTTGTGATCCGGTAACTGTCAATTTATCTATCTTTGGAGTTTTGTGGTTGGTCCATTAGCTTTGTCTTGGAGAATCTTATGAAATCCTTTCTACCGTTATGATTTCCTATGCATAAATTTGTTCATTTCTAAATATGGTCTTTCTTGTTTGAATCTATATGTTCTTAACTTCTTGTCTTCACAAATTCCAGGATTTTGTTTTTTACCTCTGTTTTTTTCACTGCCAGCCACTAGAAAGCATACATGAAATTGGGAGATTACACTTATGTATTAAAGTACTGTAATATTGTTGGGGAGGAAATATTTAAACTACGAGGCCTTTTGACAGGAATCTATATGAAATGTCTGAACTAGATTATGTTTTATACTAACGTGAGAGAGTATCATGCTTTTGTCGATGGAGATTGAATCCCCATGCAATCAAGACCTATCAAGAACTAGTGCTAACAGAACTCTCTCGACTTATCCCTCTAGCATAGAATAGCCAAACTATGACATTGTGTATCTCAAATCAAATGCACTATATGTATACATGTGTATGTGTATGTGTAGTAAGAAAAACACTGTAGAAGAGGTATTGATAGACATTTTATACTCAGAAATTATGGAGATATAATTTTGAAATATATGCTACCAAACTAGTTATTTCTACCATTATGTACTTCAATAACCTGTATGCTAATGTTCCATTGACAACTTGTAATTTTTTGCAACCCAACCAATTATCTTCTATCTATCTATATGATATGACTTACCAAACCCTTTGTTCTCCATGAATGAATAGCATATTAATATTAAAATGTTTCAACATATGAATATAGTTTGGATTGTGTTTCTTGGACGATCCAATATATGCTGATTTTGTCTGAATTTTGATTTGTCAGGCTTTTAATTTGGGAAGAATGTTATTATGCACCTCTATCATGTCAGCGACTGCCAGGGATTTCCAGAATTGAGAATCCAAAAATCGGTTATGAAGGTTATAATGCTTCCTGGGTTTCGACTGAAAATTACATTTTACAGCCCAGTGTTCAAGCAGAGAATAAAGTGCATGTGCTTGTAAACCAGTTGATGACGGACAAGCATGTTAATATTGTAGGAGAAGGGTATTACTTTTATGCTTAATTGTATTTTTTACTGTATATGAGATTGTGAAGGAGTTGCACGGAGCACAATTTAGTTACATTATAATTTTGTTTTCCAGACTAGTAGGAAGGGCTGCTTTTACTGGAAACCACCAGTGGGTTTTTTCAGACAATTTTACTAAAGAACCCCATCCACCAGAGGTATGGCATAAGATGCTTCTGTTACTGCATATTACTTATGCTCTCGCATCTAAACCACCATAAAATAAAGTTACATATACTTGTATGCTGCTAGTACTTCTTCATTGGAAGTCAGGCCCTTTTTAAGGTTGTAGTAAGTTTTGCTAGCCTGTAAGCTCATTTCAGTTAAAATAGACTGCTGCAAAAATCTACACAAAAGTGATTCATTCTGGAAATTCGTGATATGTATAAATAGTGATCTATATTATGGATCATCACAGTGAAATTCTCATCTTTCTTTTCTTCTTTTTTTTTTTAAAGGTTCTGAAAGAGTTGTATCTGCAATTTTCTGCTGGTATGCAGGTATAAATATTAACTTCTTTGTTTTTGTTTGCTGCTCTGTGTTTTGTTGTTTCACTGATTCTTTGCTTTCTGTCAGACACTGGCAGTTATTCCCGTTCTTCCTCATGGCGTTGTTCAACTTGGTTCACGATTGGCAGTAAGTCTTCTTTTTCTTCATTCCCTTGGGTCTAGTCAAGGGAGACTTTTGTAATTCTAAATCTTTCTATCTGCAGAGAAATTCCAGTATGAAGTTCATATTACAACAAACCAAGCCTTATTACTATTTACTAATAAACTATGGGTGTTCATATTAAATTCACATTAAGATTGAATTTTTATTAGCAACTGAAAAGCATATGCTTTTGTTCACTTGTTTATTGTCATTTGAGTTCAATATAGACTACCATTTGTTAGCTGCAATTCATTTCATTTGTTCATTTCGAATTTTCCATTAAAATATTGACCGAGGTCTCTCTCGAAGTCCGCCTACTACCTGCGAGGAATGCTGCTACGTAAAGTAAAAGGCTGCCATTTGTTTCTTCCCCTCCCTGATGTTCCTGCAAATTCCCAAGTTTAAATTTTGCTTTAGTGTCCAGTAATTGAAATTGTGTGCAATTCTTAGTCTTTTGATGCTTTATCTGGTTCTTGATATAGTGTAACTGTCTTGCTGTCTCAGATAGTGGAGAATATGAGATTTATTAATGATGTGAAGACCTTGGTACTTCAGATGTCATATGCAGCTGGTGGATTACCATCTGATAATTATACAGCAAAGGTACTTGCTCCAGAAACAAGGGTATCAGAATATCTTGGACATGTCACTCCTGGGGACTTGTATCATGGATCGATTATGATGAAGCCTACTCCCATTGCTGACAGTTGCAACTATGCTGGAAACTCGACTCTGACTTCTGGATTTGTCGGTCAAACTCCTTGTTCTTTAGTAAGACAAATCCAGAATAACCTACTGTCAAATGGAGCAGCATTTCAAACCTCGAATTTGAATCAAAATCACGTGAAGCCGCACAATAACCCCCAGGAATCTGAACTCGTTTCGGCTGTTAAGTTCAACTTTAATTCCAAAAACCAATTGGTGCATGCATTGACAAAAGCTGACGTTATCCCCTCAAATCCTGAAATATGGCTGAACCAACAGGCTTCTCTGAATATCCCAAGGTCCACATTATATCAACAACCTTCTTGCAGTTCATCCACATTGAATAATGGCAATTCAAGATGGGTGGAAAGACAAATATCGTCGGTTGATAGAACTCGAGGTCATTTTAGCAACCAGAATGTGTCCACTGGCATTCTGTCGTCTGCACAGAGAACAAATTCTGACCTGATTTCCAGTTCTAATGAAGATTCTGTTACTATTCCATCAGCTGAAGTTAATGGACTACATGAATTTGCAGGTGGCCATGTGAAATCAATATTAGGAACAAATTCTGTTTCAGATACAACGTGTAGGCCATCCAATGGAAATATTGCCTCCATGCATTCCACCTCAAGTGGGCTTCCAAATGCTAGTTCGTCTGAAATAGAAGCATCCTTTTCTGATTCTTCGTGCTATTTGACCACAAATCACTTGCTTTCTCATGGCTCTGGTAGCAAACATCACTATACGGATAACAAATTTGCAAAGAATGAGTTGAAAGCAGCTGAGGAAAGATTAGACAAAAAGATAATTCATGCTAGTAGTATTATCCACTGTCAACATGAAGAACATCAGAATTTTGCTGAGCTGAATTCTGGCTTTCTTCAAGATGACAGACAACATGAATTTGGACAAGAGATTTTGCCACTGAAAAATGCCGAATATGAAGACGGATGTGTCCAACCTCAATCAGGAGATGATTTATTTGATATTTTTGGTGTTGATTTTAAGAATAAACTATTGCGTAGTTGCTGGGATAGTGGTTTGAACGATCAATCAGAACCGAATACAAATAATTTGGCCAAGAATAATTCTTTATCTATAAATAGCCAGGACGCTGCTTCTGAAATATATCCTATTAGCCAAGGAAATTCAGAAAGTGGTATTTTCTCTGTGACAGGCAGTGACCATCTCTTAGATGCTGTGGTCTCCAGGGTTCATTCTTCTAGCTTGGATGAAAATGTTTCTTGCAAGACAACATTGACATATCCGAGTAGCTCCTCGGCACATAATGCTTCAATTCCCGCCGGGAGGATTGGGGTTTCTGATCAACTGAAGGAAAAGTTATTTGGCATTCCAAAATATATGGTAAAAGCGGAAACAGCTAATTCTTGCTCATTTAGGTCTGGATGTTCCAAGGTTGATTCAGGAACCCTTTCGCAAAGTAGTTCCATTTACGGGTCACAAATAAGTTCATGGATTGAAAAGGGTCGTGAATTGAAACAGAGTAGCAGTGTGTCTACTGGATACTCTAAAAAGCCTGATGAAACGAACAAAACAACTCGTAAGAGGCTTAAACCAGGAGAAAATCCTAGACCCAGACCAAAAGATCGCCAAATGATCCAAGATCGTGTCAAGGAATTAAGGGAAATTGTGCCAAATGGGGCTAAGGTGACACTTCTTGTTTCTGGCTCCGAGTTTTCTCTTTTCTTTTGAATATAATCTAATTCTAAGATCTATTAGTTCTTCTATTCATACATGTTTAACTTGTTTTAACAGTGTAGCATTGACGCTCTTCTTGAACGCACTATCAAGCACATGCTTTTCTTGCAAAGTGTCACAAAGCATGCTGATAAGCTAAAACAAACAGGAGAGTCAAAGGTGCAGGATTCAGACTTGAACTTCTCAAAGTGTTGGATTCTTTTTGAACTATGTCGAACATTGATCAAAATTAGACTTAGGATACGACATTTGATGACCACACATACATACACTCACACACACCTACACACACATATGTATTCAGGACATAATTGATTCAAAAGAGTTGCATAAAGAGTTATACATCTTGTGGACAGCTAGACCTCAGTTAGATAGTAAATCTTGAAACAAGATATAAATTTGATTATATTCTTCTGTAAGCTCAGGTTATTAACAAGGATGGTGGATTGCTTTTAAGAGATAATCTCGAAGGAGGGGCTACATGGGCATATGAAGTTGGTTCACAATCTATGGTCTGCCCTATAATAGTTGAGGATCTAAGTCAGCCTCGTCAAATGCTAGTGGAGGTAATTACTTGCATCGCTTACTTCTCAAGATGTGGATAGTTATGGTCATTGGTCCTTGTTACCTAAAGTTACTGGAACTAGCTATTTTTACAAGCTTAGAGACAATATTTTACTTGAATTTTTCCTTTCGAGACAGATGCTCTGTGAAGAACAAGGTTTGTTTCTGGAAATAGCTGACATGATTAGAGGAATGGGGCTAACCATTCTGAAGGGGGTTATGGAAACTCGGAATAATAAAATCTGGGCACGCTTTGCTGTAGAGGTAATGTTTTAAGGAGTATTGACCATAGCATTGGATTTGATCTTGTATTACTTTTCCAAAAGACATGGATTTTATGCTTTTTATTCAACATTGAATACGTTTATTATCCAAATATTGAAGGTTTTTAATGAATGCTGAGAGGTTACAAGAGATAGGATTGATATTTTCTCTTGTAAACCTTGTGAATTCTGCAACAACGGGAGAGGACGTAGTCTCACTTTGAAGCGAATCCCTATAAATCTTGCGTATTCTTGATTGTTTATTTTCTTTCTTTAAATTGATTGCTCTTGGTGGAATGGAATTAGGATTTATAATTCTCAACACTTTGGTGTGATATGTTATTGAAATCTCTGGAACAACCATTTACATGTACTCCTATGATCAGGCCAACAGGGATGTCACGAGGATGGAGATTTTTGTTTCACTTGTTCGACTCTTGGAGCAAACTGGGAAGAGTGGTGTTGCACCTGCCAAGGGCATTGGTAATGAGAGCACAATGGTTCAACAATTTCATCAAGTTGCATCCATTCCCGTAACTGGTAGATCTCGTAGTTCGCAGTGATCCATTTAATACTAGAATTTTGGGTCTGGATATGTTATGAGCGAGCGAAGGTTACGCTCACCATGACTAACATTCGTCCAGACTAATCTCAGGTCCTGATGACTCACAACTTTTGACGTCCATGTGATGAAACCATCGACATTATTTTGGACCCTGAGGCAAACTTAGGAGACAGATTACTGCTTGCTCTAATTTGATGGATTAGAAGACGTAAACATTGTTGCCTCTTTTTTATTCATTTCTGAACTCTTTTAAGTTCTATTAGCTGGAAGGATAATGGGTGTTTGGTCTTTCATTTGCAATGTTTTCTTGGTCTGTTGATGTACAGTAAAGATTGGTTTATGGCCTGCTTGTTGATTTTCATCTCTTCGAATTCCTGGTTATTTGTTCCTCTCTAGGGTAGTTGTAAAAGATTGAGAAAAGCAAACGTTTGATCTCCATCAACTTCATAAATAAATGTAAAAACAATGTTTTTATTCGCAAGTCTTCTTGCTCCGTGAATGTTTAAAATTATCAAATATTTGAAACCAACATGCAGAATTACACAATTACAAATCACTTTTTAATTGTTTTTAAATAGTTAATCAATCATGTCAATTTATCTTATGTTGAATTACCACAATTTGTAATATGAAAGTAATAAAGAACACCAAATTGATTACGAAGAAATCCAACTAGGTAAAAACTTTAAACATTTTGCCAATTTGTAATCCACTATAAATTGAAGCACACTTACAGTACGGTTCAGATTTGTCTACCTCGTAGAATTTCTAACATCAATTCCTACGGTCTTCCTTGATCCTACTGGAGGTGTGCTCCTTCAAAACAAATCTCAACTCCTAGTTTATACCTTAATCATTCTGGATTGCATACTCCTAACGTCAAATCCCCATTCATAATACCTCATCTTAGTCCTTTTGAATTTGTGATTCTGCAACAGTTCTCAATCTTTGGTATCGATTTATTTTCGATGGATTAAATGAAGAACTCTTGTTGGTGTTTGATGAAACGATATTTGTGTCTGATCACAATGTCTAAGGATGGGAAAATATATGACTCAATGTATATCTCAATTAATAGAGTAATTTATGGTTCAAAGAAATATCTTGGTTTGTGTTGTAAAACAAACAAGTTACCAGAATATCTTTGATACAACTTGTTGTGAAACTAATAATCATATTAAGATGTTGAAGTTATATGACACAATAATAAAGTATTTGATCAAGCAAAAGAATAATAAAGACAAAAAATATGGCAAATGAATTAAGAGATTTTTTTTACTCAAGAATAATGGAGAAGAAAGAAAATTACAATAGATCTTATAATTCTAGTAATCTATTTTCTCACATCATAAAATTATATAGAAGAATCTAATATTTATAGGGAACGTGTAGGGGGCGTCCAAACCCTCTTAATAAAATTGTTGATGAAGTAGGATGCCAAAAATCGAGTCCAAAACGAAGTAGGAATAAAAAATGCGAAAAAACCTGAACAGAACAGGCGGTGTCGCGGCGCCTATGCCCGATGCCATCTGCCCGAATTTCTTTTCCTCAAATTGTTTTCTCCATCTCAAACTCTTCTTCAAATCCAATACCAATTTTCAACTTCCAATGAGCTTCCAAAAAATAAAACTTCAACTTAATATAGGATTTCAATAACATTCCAAACTTGAATTCTCCTTGACGTGCATTTCAATTAAAATTCTTCAATATTTTAAACACTTCAACAAAGGAATTCGGGTCACACCCAAATTTCAACAATCTTCACATTGACACTAATTCCACCAAAGAATGAACTGACTTCTTCGACAATAATCAAAAAATTAATTTCTCCAACAAAATACAATACTCTACGTCTTCATGAATCCAACACTACTCTTGTGGAATTATATCATATTTCCAAAAATCATAATAATTTTATAATTTACCAAAATGGGCTGTAACACACTCCAAAACATAATCAAATCCAAATACTTTTACAGAAGGCCCCTTGCTAGATTGTACACCTTCTACTCCACTTAAAGCATGCTCAACAAAATCAGCATCCACATACCCTTTTCCACTTGGTCCGTCCCTAACAATTAAATAAAATGGCACTGCAGGTGATGATGGTAAATCGACATTATTCATATCTCCTAAACTCCACTGAGCAATATTCTTCAAATCTGACCATTTATGAGCTCCTAAAGGTATTGTCCAAATTGAATATCCACCACGGTACTGAACATGTGCTAATTGACTCTTCTAGATTCTGCACGGCCCTGCAAGATGTATAACTAAGATATTTTTTATCCCTCCAATACAACTTGGGCACCCTTACAAATTTTCAATGCTCCACCTCCACCAAAGAATTCATAACCTTTTGAATCAAGGATACACAACGAGATGAGATTCTTCTTCAAATTCGGAACATGTCAAACCTTGCCAAGTGTTCTAATTGTCCCATCCAATAGCTTCAATCTGATCGTACCAATTTCAGCAATCCGACAGATGCATTTTTTCCCATAACCACGACACATTTGGAAACAATTTCATATGTAGCAAATAAGTCCTTATTAGGACACATATGAAATACACACGTTGAATCAAGAATTCAATCATCTTCCGGTTTAGACTCAATGCCAGAAATAGCTAAGAGATCTCCATCAATGTTTTCTGCGAGGTCTGCTTTGCCTGAAGCATCTGATTGTTTCCCATATCGACTTGCAGCCAACCTTTCTTTATTCTACAATTTATAGCAATCATTCTTCAAGTGCCCCTTCTTCTTACAGTAGTTACAAATCTGATTACTGAATTTAGACTTTGATCTGCCCCTTCCAGAACCACCATGAGCAACCAGGTCTTCTCCATCACTGGCCTAAAAAACCAGATGATTCATCTTCTCTTTTGAATATAAAGTATCATACATCTCATCTATGGTGATAGTATCATAGCTATACAAGATCGTGTCTCTAAATGAAGAAAACGAAGCAGGCAACGAACACAATAGGATCAAGGCCAAATCTTCTTCATCATACTCTATTTCCAAAGTTTCCAAATCAGCGACGATCTCGTTAAATACAGACAATAAATCTTCCAATAATCCTCATTCTGCCATTCAATGAGAGTATAAACGTTGCTTGAGGTTCAACTTGCTTGTCAGACTTTTAGTCATGCACAATTGCTCCAACGTCAATCATAAGCAGCTGCTGAATTCTCATTTAAAATGTCCTGAAGAATGGTATTCGATAGATGAAGATGAATGTGAGAAACTGTCTTCTTATCCTTCAGTAATTTCTCCTCCGCGGACAAAGTTGCCGACTCTTGTCAATTCCCAACAATGCATCATCCAAATCTTATTGTACGAGTACTGCATGCATCTTAACCTGCCATATAAAAAATCTAGTGTTCCGATCCAAAAGCGTAATTTCATACTTCATGGAAGCCATCACGAACAAAAAATTCGAAAAAATCAAACCTTGCGCTCTTGCGAAACTGCTAAACATGGGCTCTGATACCACTTGTTGTATAACAAACAAGATACCAAAATATCTCTGATACCACTTGTTGTGAAACCAACTACAGGATTGAGATGTTGAAATTATATGACACAATAATAAAGTATTTGATCAAGTAAAAGAATAATAAAGACATTAAATATGACAGAAGAATTAAGAGATTTTATTGACTCAAGAATTTTGGAGAAGAGAGAAAATTACAATGGATCCTATAATTCTAGTAATCTATTTTCTCACATTATAAAATTGTATAGAAAATCCTAATATTTATAGAGAACATGTAGGGGACGTCCAAACCCTCTTAGTAGAGTTGTTGATGAAGTATGATGCCAAAAATCGAGTTCAAAATGAAGTAGGAACAAAAAACGCGAAAAATTCCGAACAGAACAGGCGGCACCGCAGTGTCCACCTCCATGGCGCTGAGTAATATGCCCGAATATATTTATTTTTTTGTTCAAATTGTTTTCTTCATCTTAAACTCTTCTTCAAGTCAAATACCAATTTTCAACTCCCAATGGGCTTCCAAAAAATAGAACTTCAACTTGATATAAGATTTCAATAGCATTCCAAACTTGAATTCTCCTTGAAGTGCATTTCAATTAGAATTCTTCAATACTTCAAACGCTTAAACAAAGAAATTCGAGTCATACCCAAATTCCAACAGTTTGGAAAGATTTATGAACACAATGATATGGTGGTTGAATTTTGAGATCAAGGAATGATGATTTGGATCTTCAAGAAACTATCTCTATGGAATAATATGATTCAATACACTTTTGGACGTCCCATATGGTGTAAATTTATTTTTTGGGCTTTTTGACTTTGTCCTAAACTACCCCAAAACCTAAATACTATATATACCCAAGCCCCACTTCGTGAAAAGAATGGGTTGAATATTATTTTATCAGAGAGATTGCTTTCATCTCATTCAACACATTATTCAATCTCCATAGATTCTACCAAAATCATTGAAAACATTAATTCTATATAATCAAAACACCAAAACCCATACTTCCGCATAATTTGTCAAAGTTCTGAAGTTCGAGAAAGGTGACCGGAGTTTCAGTTGAAGGAGAACGAGAAGTTCTCAAGTGATGCACAGGAGATAAAACTATTCCAGGTCGGGAGCTGGTGCAGGGGCACGTAGTTTAAAATGGCAGTGATTATTACAATCAAGAGGTCGGAAAGTCTAAGGTTTAGTTAGTCTGGATAGTCTATAAGTTTTTATTGCTTATAGTGGATACTATTGGTTTGGGCCAAGAGTTTTTATCCCGCGAGGGGTTTTCTCCGTCAACAATTCCATGGTGTTATTTATTTTTATGCAATATATCAATTGCGGTAATTCAATTTAGAATAGTATTGCATGTGAATTCATCTGGATAAAATAAATAATTATGATTTATTGCTGTTATTAATTAACAAATTTAAATTCCGCATACAAACACATATTCACCTCCCTCCCCCCCTCTCTAAATGTTAGTTGGGTCAAACTCGTAACTTTCACTCCCATTGGACTATTTGTATCTATATGCATGTTGTAGGAGAAAGGGGATCGACATGTACATGAAAGAAGAAAGGAGATTAACCACTTTCACATATACAACATGAATTCCAGCAACTATCTCATCATATAACATTATGTCTTTGGAGATTTGAAAATCACCATCAATACCTCAATGTAAGTCTCGGATAATTCTTTGCTTCAGCTGGATGGTAAATCATCGCACCTATGATTCAACCAATTGGGAGAAAGAAATAAAGATATAGATTTATTCATGAAAAATTATTATAATCATACGGTATCTGTCACTCTCAAAATTAAGTACACCCCACAATGAAGTGAAATGAGCGGCTTGTAATCGATGCGACAATGAATATCAGAATATGCCTTCCTAATCAAGCGTATAGCTAAAAACAGAAAGGGAATTATGTTAAATGAATTGCATGTCTAGGAATTCAGTATTTGTCCTATTCAAATGAAAGGCCATGATCTAACACTCACTCGAAGATGCCACCTCCTAACTAGTCTTGGACTTCAAGAGGTTTAATAATTCAAGAAATTATGACTTGAATATGACTTTATTGAAACAAGCGAGTCAGGTTAAGTTTAACCTTTTTACCATCTAAACAAATGAATCTTTATCGTCTAGATCAAATTGTGCCACACCTACCTTTCCGACACATGCCATAGATGAGTTCCTCTTCCACAAAACAAGAGTCGTGCAAAGTTAAAATTATATGTATTCTGAATTATAACTATGTTCAATGTAACGTATTAAATATACATGAAAAAAGATGTAGAAGCTGGAAACGCAGACATGAAGGTCCTGGTTAAAGTTAAAAAAAAAAAAAAAAAAAATCTTACCTATGTTTAGACATGTAGCTTTTTTAAAATAACTTATTTTAAACAGGTAAATCTTGCATTAACTAATAAAACACATTTACTTATAAGGAAATTTTTAAGCTAAGCCAAACATGGTAGTTTATGTAGTCTATGGGTATTTATTTGACAAAAGCCGAGAAACAGAACGGAGAGAGAAACGCGATCATCGTAGAATTGTATTAGTCTGTTTGGGTTTGATCCGAATGCTAAGGATTGATACCTATAAAAAAATTCTCTTTTTTCCCTGTGTCCTTGTCTCCTTGTAATAACCACCAATGGTCTTCTAAAGAAATATAGAACAGCCGATTGCAAGTATTCTTGAATTTGCATGCAGCATTAACAAAATCAAGGTTTGTCCATTTTTTTTGATATTTGAGTGCGCTTTCTTTGTAGTTTCTTGTTTATGCACTCTTTCTTTTGCCTTGTTGAAAATTTTAATATATGGGTCTGTGTGGAAATGTTATGAGATAATGCAATGAATATGGATTTTGATCCAAGAAATTTAGTCTTCGTTGTTAATGTGGTGGTGGTGGTGGTGATTTTCCTTTTGGGAACTGTCAGTGGTGTCACAAACCAAAATGATTTTAAGATTCTGAATAATTTTAGAAATGGGTTGAAAAATTCACAGCTCTTGAAATGGCCTGCGGGAGGGAATGATCCATGTGGCCCTCCTGCATGGCCTCATGTGTTCTGTCAAAATGGCAGAGTAACACAAATTCAGGTTAAGGGGCTTGGTCTACAGGGACCTTTGCCTCAGAATTTCAATCAATTGGATAAGCTTCAGAATCTTGGACTTCAGAACAACAAATTCAATGGAGATTTGCCTACGTTTAGTGGTTTATCAAATCTTCAATTTGTATACTTGGATGATAATCAATTCGATACGATCCCTGCAGATTTCTTTGATGGGCTTAGTAATGTTCAGGTTTTGGCTATGGATAATAACCCCTTTAACCAGAGCAATGGATGGTCCATACCTAGTGAGCTAGCAGAGTCATCGCAGTTGGTTAATTTTTCGTGTTCGAGTTGCAATATAGCTGGGCAAGTACCTGATTTTTTTGGGAAGTTGTCGTCACTCACTTTGTTAAGATTGTCGTATAATAGGTTAAGTGGTGCCATCCCACAGACATTTCAGGGCTCAATGTTGCAGGTTTTGTGGTTGAATAATCAAGATGGGGGAGGGATGACCGGTTCTATTGATGTCATTGGGTCTATGGTTGGTCTAACTCAGGTATGGCTGCATGAAAATCAATTTACAGGATCGATTCCTGATAATATTGGGGATTTAACTTCCTTAAGAGAACTCAAACTCGGTAGAAATCAACTAGTTGGTGTGATTCCCCCAATTTTGGCCAATATGAATATTCAAGTATTGGATTTGAGCAATAACATGTTTATGGGTCCAATACCAAAGTTTAAAGCAGCAAATGTTAGTTATCAGTCAAATTCATTCTGTCAATCTGATCCTGGCGACCAATGTGCCCCTGAAGTTGGTGCACTTTTAGAATTTCTTCACGATGTGAATTATCCGGGAAGACTTGCTTCTCAATGGACTGGTAATGATCCATGTAAGGGACCCTGGTGGGGGATTACCTGCAATCCTACAAACCAGGTTTCTATCATAAATCTGCCGAAGCTTGGGCTTAATGGTACGCTTAGTCCTTCGCTTGTGAGCTTACCATCATTGCTTGAACTTCACTTAGGAGGAAATAATCTACATGGCGTAATTCCTGTAAATTTAACTTTGTTGAGATCACTAAGATTGCTGGATATAAGTGGGAACAATTTTGAGCCACCATTACCAAGATTCGGCAATGATGTGAAATTAATCACTAATGGTAATCCAAAATTAACTGGCAATTCACCTAAAGGATCCCCTACACCATCTGATTCAACTGTCCCCTCTTCTTCAAATCCTGAATCATCTAACAATTCTTCGCCATGGTCAAAATCCCGAAATTCTAAAAACTTCAAACTACTTGTCACTGTGGTTACAGCTGTAGGTGCTACGGTTTTTAGTTTTCTTGGACTTCTTTTGGCGGTCTATTGCCTTAGGAAGAGAGAAGAGAAAAAAAGGGCTGCTGGTGGTGTCTTAAAGCATCCCAAAGATTCATCCGATCCTAGTAATAGGTTGAAGATTTCGGTAGTGGATAACTCTTCCTTAGAGGCTCAAAATGGTATGAGTACCGCAAGTGGGACTAGTGGTGGATTGGAAAATTCTCACGTGCTTGAGGCTGGAAACTTGGTCATTTCAGTACAAGTCCTTCGAAAGGTGACCAATAATTTCACACAGGAAAATGAGCTTGGACGTGGAGGTTTTGGATCAGTTTACAAGGGAGAATTTGAAGATGGAACAAAAATAGCAGTTAAGAGAATGCAAGCTGGGATAATTAGTAACAAAGTGTTGGATGAATTCCAATCAGAAATTGCTGTGCTATCAAGTGTCCGACACCGGCATCTTGTATCCCTTTTGGGGTACTCTGTTGAAGAAAATGAGAGGCTTTTGGTTTATGAATATATGCCTCAGGGAGCTCTGAGTAGACATCTTTTCCGTTGGAAGAGCTTGAATTTGGAACCTTTGTCTTGGACAAGAAGGCTTATAATTGCTCTTGATGTTGCTAGAGGGGTAGAATATCTTCATACTTTAGCGCGCCAGAGTTTTATACACCGAGATCTCAAATCATCAAACATTCTTTTGGATGATGATTTTCGGGCAAAAGTTGCAGATTTTGGATTAGTGAAATTGGCTCCTGACAAAGAGAAATCTCTTGCCACCAGGTTGGCTGGAACGTTTGGATATCTTGCACCCGAATATGCTGGTAAGAAAATATTCTTAATTAATCTGATATGGATTATGCTCTATCATACTACTGTTTATTTCTTATAAGTGTTTTGGGCACAAGAATTAGGAATTTGATATTGTTAATCACGCATGTTTCCTGCACTATATACGATATGCTATTTTTGATCTCAGTTTAATTATTGATGTTTTGCACCTTTTCATGTTTGCCTACCACTCTGTCTCTGCTGATTCATATTTCCGTTTTTCCAGTGACGGGCAAAATTACCACCAAAGTTGACGTCTTCAGTTTTGGAGTAGTATTGATGGAACTTCTGACAGGATTAGTGGCACTTGATGAGCAACGTCCTGAGGAAAGCCGATACTTGGCTGAGTGGTTCTGGCAGAGAAAATCAAACAGAGAGAGTCTTATTGCTTCCATTGATCCTGCCATTGATGCGAAAGAAGACATTTATGAAAGTATTTACATCATAGCTGAACTGGCTGGACATTGCACTGCTCGCGACCCAAATCATCGTCCTGACATGGGACATGTTGTGAATGTCTTGGTTCCACTTATTGGTAGATGGAAACCAGTTGAAGAAACAGATCAGAATTCTAGTTTTGACATTTCTCTACCTCTACCGCAAATGTTAAAGGACTGGCAAGAAGAACCTGCTACTCAAGATATCAGTGGTCCTAGTCAAGATAGCAAAGGAAGCATTCCTTCTAAGCCATCAGGTTTTGCAGATTCTTTCACTTCTTCTGATGCTCGTTGAGTGAAAGTCTTTACGTGAAAATGTATGTTGCCTTTACCTACTAAATTGCTTGTGTCCTTTATATCAGTTATCATATTCTCGCATTAGCGAATTAATCAACATATTGATATCAGAACACCCAACATATTCTTTCTTTGTATCATTTCCGTGTCCAATGGATGTCATAATTTACAAATGTGATTGCAAAAGAAGAATTCCTTTGTATCAGACACATTGCAATTGCAAAAGAAGAATTCGAGCATTTTGAAACAATCTATTATAGGATTGATGAAGATATTTCATGTCGATTCACATGATAAGCTGCTGTGATCCGTGCAGTTCGAGAGATCAATGCCCAGACGTCAAAATCCGTCGCCTATGCACACCTAAATACTTTGGATTCTGTTATATTTATAGAACTTGCTTTATATTTGTAAAGGCTTAAACTATATTTCAACAACCTATCAACTAAATTCCAAAATTAGACTGTGATTGTACTGTGGTTTCATGTCATTATGCTTTTCAAAAGTATATCTTTAACACCTTTAAGAGCTTACTTTGATTCGAGCGAAGGGTTGAGATTTTTCTCAGTTTCCTTTAATCATTTGATATTCGATTGAATCTCCGAATATTTGAACTCTAAATTCTCGATATTCACATATTGATGAAATCAAGTGTTTGAACACTTCCATTTCATTGTTCGTGCTTATGCGCATCACTTGTGGCGAGGGCAGCTGTGGTGTTGGTCTATGATCTTCTCAGGGGTGTCGAGCACTTTTTATGTCGTCTTAAAAAATTTATGTATTTTTATATTTTCCTTTACTTCGTGACTTGGTCAATGAAAAACATATAGTCATATACCATCAATAGCAGGTGACAAAACGTGGCATAGGGCTCCTTAAAACCCTCAAAATAGTACATACATTTGACAGTAGAAGGTCCTCCATAGATTTTTTTGACAAAAGAACTTAACAAAAAGAGCAAACAACCCAGGAGTTCAATATTCATGGAGTCTGGGGCTTTGTTGGAGTGTGGCCATTATGGTGCAATGGGTCGGGACCGGCTGGAACTCTCCTCAGTTCCCAGTCTTCAGGCATCTCATTATAATTTCCGAAGCTCGGAAACTTTGCGGCTGGTCCACTACTCTTAAAACCCATCTCCTTCCTGTTATAAGCCTTGCCCTTGCACTCTGCAAAATATGTCAAACTTCATCAATTGACAAAATGTTTCAAATAATCAAAGATTTACAAGCAATATTGGACAAGACTCAGACTCTATAAGAAAGAAGATAGCGTAGCAGAAAAATGTGTTTTTTGTGAGAGAGAGAGAGAGAGAGACCAGAAGCTTGTAGCATGACCAGGGCAAGAACCAGCAGCACCTGAAAGCATTTAGATTTTGTAATCGCCATTTCAGTGGAGAAGTCTCAAAGGGTAAGTTACAGTTGTTAAATTATGCAGGTACTAAGTTGGAGAGGCAGTAGTGAATTTATAGAGAAAATTTCTCTTATTGTTGCTCCGAATGATTACCCATGCAGCCATTGTTTAGTGATAAGACACTGTGTTCAAACACCATAAAATGTAAATCTTTTACAGCACAACCCTAGTGGATATATGATGGCGCCGTTTTAGATGTGATGACATCACCACCATCAATTCAAATGTTTACTCCCAGTTTCTGTTATAAAGAGATTCCATTTTGGTACTATCTAAAGAACAGTACGAATCTGGGCATTTTTCATAGTTGAGGAAAAGAGTATCTTTAGGTTAAAGCAGGGAGATATTGAGGATAGTACACCTGGGATTTTGTCAATAGAGGTAATGCTGATGATACATAATCATTAGATATGATTATATATGAATCTGTATGTACATATAACTCGCAGTATGTATCAGAATTCAGATAATATCCAACTCGAGAGAAGGGACTGATTGATGGTTGTGATACATATATATATATATATATATATATATATATATGTATATGTATATATCGAGTGCATTCGATATTCGATTTTATCCTCAATTCCACAAAATTTGACTAGCTGTTGAGGCAATCTCCCCTCGAGTCTAGGCCCTCTTTGTTTTAGAATCGGCTAACAACATCTGATATGTTATACGCTCGGAGGTGCAGGACCCTCTTGGGACTTTTTAAAGAAAATGGTAATCATAGTTTATCAAACATTCACAAGACCATAATATATTTACATATATATATATATATATATATATA
>CAIGRB010053371.1:0-11076 GCA_903798255.1 Fraxinus quadrangulata | reverse complement strand
AGTGTATTTATATATTGAAATTTTAGAGAGAGAGAGAGAGAGAGAGAGAGAGAGACCCTCTACGGCGACTCTTTCCCCGTTTTAATTGCAGGCAGATGCAGGTGAACAAGCTTTCAATTTGGGTGGCTCTGACGTTATACACTGGCAATGATGCAAACATTGAAATTAGTCGTTCTTAAAACGTAGAGCATGTTCAGTGCATTTAAGCCTCTGTTTGTTTGGCCTTTATTTCTAAAATTCATTTTAACCACACATTTTATGAAATTTACAATTTTTATCAATTTTTCAATCGTATGTTTCACCAATTTTTATTAAAATTTTCTTAAAAATCTATTTTTTTATCCAAATCAAATAGTGGTTAAATATAATTTTATCTACTACGATATTTGATTCAAATAAATATAATGCCACGATTAAATTCCTTGAACTAACCAGAATAAGACAATTTACCCAATAATTTTTTTCGTAAAGCTATTGAAGACTTTAATCAGT
This sequence comes from Fraxinus quadrangulata, assembly GCA_903798255.1. NCBI lineage: Eukaryota > Viridiplantae > Streptophyta > Magnoliopsida > Lamiales > Oleaceae > Fraxinus > Fraxinus quadrangulata. The sequence goes on along the minus strand of CAIGRB010053371.1, from coordinate 10,584 downwards.
AAATACGTATCATTTGCCTATCCCGAGGAAAAGAGTACTCCAAGCGTAATCAAAATACATATAGATAGAACTTATAGCAAGGCTTGCAATAGATGCCCTAAAAACTAACATGAAAATAGAGTCCTGCTATATGTACAGGGCAATTTGACAGAATTTTGTATATTTGACAGATTTTCATTGACAGTTGATCAAAAAAAATTGCAGTCATATATGTGTTACCATCTCAACACATATAAATTTCTACGTCAACAATCCCTATACAAACAGATTTAACTCGAAAATAAAATCAGAAGCACCATCAGTGTAGGAGAGATGCTGCTAGTAGCTCTAGACGACAGTGAATTTGTTACCCTATAACTCTTACAATAGATATGAGTAGCAGTGTCCTATTGAGATATCCTACTTAGCGTGTTAGCCCATATTTGATGAACATTATTTTGAGAAAATTGAATTTTGGATATTAATTTTTTAAAAAATGTGTGGTTAAAAAGTAAGAAAAAATTTGAGTTTATGTGTAAAATATTTTATTGTGTAAATATGTGGTTAAAATGAATATGAGAATTAAAGAGTTTTGAAATAATAATTGTCAAACCTAGACTTAAACATGTATCCCAAAATGGACGCCACTTCCAAGGAACTTTCTGGGATCGGAAATGAATTATAGCCACCAAAGTAGCTGCTTCGTATGCAAGTCCATGCATAGCCACTAGCAAGGATATATGCGGCAATCTCAGCATTTGTTCAGACCTTTTCTGCGTAGCTTAGGTAAATGAGAAAGAAAGCCTCGTTCTCAAGGATCAAGTCATTAGCGAGATACCACTTTAAATAAGCTAGAATTCTAATCTTCTTTCGAGAAAGTTTTGTAATTAGCCAATTAGTCCTTAAGTCTAAGATTCGTCCTCGATTTTCAATTTTCAACATGTTCGATTATTAAGTAATAATATTTAGTATAGCTCAATGACTATTCAAATAATTAACCCCGTTCCGTCCATCCCTGTATTTAAGCCTATCACGTTAAAGATTGTGAATGCATTTGCGTAGATTGGATGCTTTAGTGTGACCTCTGCGTATTACAGTAACATGGGTGCCTATGCCTACAGTCTATATATGAGCAGTGGACTTTTTCTAGTATTTTGCCTTTTATGCCCCTCTGATATGATACAAAATCACCGAGGGGAGCTGCTTTATAGAAAGATTCCATTAAGATCAATCAATTCGATGACGTGTCTAAATCAGAAGCCGTATTGTACATTGTGCAGAAAGAGTGGGATTCTTTATGTGATAGTTGTCATTGGTCAACCCGATGATGTTGCCAGAAAATGTAGATTTTCCACGAAATTGGTCTCATTTTTATTGAGTGAATATTATTTTCTTACACAATTTAGTCACTAGTTTCAAGAATAAAAATAAAATGGTTATCAAATATTTAAAAATTATAAAAAAAAGAACGCACAGGCCAAGTTCGACTTGACAAAAAAAATTGATTCATGCAGAATCACTTTATTGTTGCATCTATCGAGGATTTCTTTGTTACATAGTCCTAATTTAGCATGACAAATGAGTGACTAGTATGTCAAGCCACTTCAAAAGTGGTCGTGCCAATCCACTTTACACCCCTAAGAGCATTGACCGTTCATTTTGATCCCCACTAGCCAATTTCGTGTAGACAATGAGGTTTTTTTATTAGTTATGGTCTAATGATCTATCTTTAAAAAGACATCCTACAAGTCTTTCTACTGATGAGTTTTATATCATACAGAGCCACATGATATCAGTCAGCAAAACGAAATGCTGATCTTGTCAAGAAATAAAATTTCTTGACAACTTCGAGTATAGAATTCAAAAGGATCAAATATGAAACAGCGTTTCAAGACAATAACATCACAAACATCAAGCACGGTGCTTTAACAGAATCTAGGTTTTGAACTTGTTGAAATTATGAATAGAGAAACTCGTGATATTTTTCATGTTACACACGAATAATAAGAAATTAGCTTTCTCGAACATAAGGAAAAAATGCATCTCAGAAAAACCGGCAGTATCTTCGAGCCAACGGACCTCAAGAATCCAGGAGGCGGGGATGAAGGCCCAACTGTTTCCTTACTTTGCCAACAAATAAATCTTTGGATTTGATTAATCCAGGAACAAGTCCAATAATTGTTGTTAATGGATACTGTGCTACTGCATCGTGCCTCCCCAAAGAAACAATCACCTTTATTGAACGAGGCTTGTGACTTGCCATTTTGCTTTCTTTCCCTCCTGTCAGTAACAGTTTCAAGTTTTTTGCTGCTATTAAAGCATGTTTCTGAGCCAAATACCCTTGCTTGATTTCCTGAAATAAAACACAGAATTATCTAGATTGAGATTTCTAAAGCTTATGAAGAATTGTTATAATTTAGTACTCACCTTGACATCAGTGATATCTCCTATAGCAAATATGTTTTTGTACCCTTTGACTCTAAGGTTTTCATCAACCTTTAACCGTCCAAAATTATCGATGCTGTTTTTCAAAAAAGTTTCCTTTAACCATTCTGAAGCCAGCGGTTTTCCCGTGCACATAAAAAGACAGTCTGCTTTGATCACTTCTCCAGATGACGTTACGTATGTCTTGCTTCCTTGTGAACTATTGTTCAACTCGACTGATTGTCTCAATTTCACTTCCACATTTTTCGACTTTAGCCATTCTAAAGTTTTGTCAGCCGCTTTGGGTCCAATGAATTCCAGCAACCTAGAACCATCGTGCACCAGAACAACCCTTTTGTCTGAATAATCAACAGCAATTTCTGAAGCTAGTTCAACACCAGTAGGTCCACCTCCAACAATCAAAACTGAGCTAGCAGCTTTTATCTTTTCATTTTCTGCCATTATGGAGAGAAAATTTTAGTTCATCACTACAAGAAAAATTTCTTTTTGCAACAGGCGGAATGCATTGCCATAGGGATTTAGCAACGTGCACATGTACGTTGCGCCCTCGATGTAGTAAAGTAGATGGTTATGGCAACGTTGATAAAGATTGAAAGCGTGTTGTCATTAAAAGTGCATTTGCACCTTTACTTTTCAAGAACGTTCATTTGCACGTTGCCTTTACTTTTCAACATGCATACTCGAAGAAAAAATCTAATGTCCGGTCAGAATAAACACTAAAACCTATAGATCATTGGTCCAAGTTTTTCTTCTCTACCTTTTTCCCTTTTTTCTGTATGTGGCAATACGCAGTGATAGAAACACCATAACATATAGATTTCATGATCGTCGAAGAGAACTAGACCAATTATACTTGGACAACTATATATTCATCAAATAGCCGTTGAAGTTGAGAAACACGGTACGCTTAATCACTGATATAGCATCTAAAACTAGTTTGATCCATTTTTAAAGCCTTTCAATTTTCAAGTATGACATTGAACAACTTATGTTGCAAGTTGAAAGAAGCACCTCAACAGAATCCAAGCAAGCCAGCTAAACACAAACGACTGGATATAATAAATAAAAGGAAGAGTTTCACCTATATAGGGATACCTGCATAGTACTCTTCTAGTCTCTCAGTTCTGTTTTTAGGGAAGGTATCATTATGACCGGTGGCAATGACAAGGTAGTCGTAGGCAACCTGTCGGCCCTCTTCAGTCAAAACTTCAGAGTTAGAGATGTTTATGACCTTTGATACAACGACACGTCCATTGGTAAGGTAATCTTTGTGGTAGATCACCGATCTCTCTGCAAAAGAAGGCTCCACCATTGCTCTCAAGCTTGCCCACGGGATCTCAAAATACTCCTTCCTAATTATAGGTACATTGTGTTATTATTGAGAAAGAAACATAATGGTGCAAAAAGTACAACAGTCCATGTTGTCATTTTACAAATTGGCAGCATAATTTGAGCTACTTCAATTAGGACATGCTCGTTAACCAATTGATAGAAGTCATTGTGCTAAACTACATAATCTCTCATTCTTGAGATGTGATTCTTTATGTGCATCTTTATTCCCTTTTCTGTCCATACATAAATAAACAGAATACTTTGCAATTCGGTGAATATGTCAATTTTTTTAGCCATCAGATAAATTCAATAACAGATAGCTGTACATATGATCCTAAATCCATTTCAGTTTGCTACAATACTAAAGAAACTTGACATAGGAATGAGTTGAGAAGCTGCGAAATGCTAGACTAAGCATGTCCAGAAAATTATCCAAAGACGTTGAAAAGCAGCTTCAGAAGCAGCTTTTGACTTTTCAAAAATTGTGTCAGACAGTTCTAATACAAGAATAAATTCTTAAAACTTTTTTTACACCTACAACCCTGAAATCTATGTATAGCCTATTTGCAGGTATCGTGGTGGAATCGGTTTCCAATTAATGAGGTCAGTTTCCCTCTATTGCAAGTCAATCTTGGAAAGGATTTATTGAAACAGAGAACAAACTGAGTCATCTTGACTTGAATTAAGACCAATTCTTCAGTTAGGTTTGAATTGCACCAGAAAAAAAAATTCATCAACCATCATTCTAAAGAGAGAACAAAAAGGGAGTAAACTTGTAAACGAGGCAAAAAGAAAAAAAAGAGAAGTGATAAGTGATTACGGATCAATGAGGGTTACATCTGCATGAAATTGAAGAGACTTAGCAATGAGGGAGCCTGCAACTCCGCCGCCTATCACCACCACCCGCTTCCATACTCCGCTCGTCTCCGATGGCCTCTCCATTTATCCCACCACTGCTTTTTGTCAACTCTCCTGTGACAGCTATAATATAATCAACTAATTTATACAAATGGAGGAAGTTAAGTGTATAGCATATCTATAACTTAGAGGGGAAGGAGAGGAACAATCATAATTATGGATTTGGTCCGAAGAAGAATCTACGCGGAAGGAGGAATTGGTTTGATGGTTTTACTTGGTCTTTAATCTTTATGGCATTAATTTTGATTCGGACATTTTTTGGGCCCTACAATTCGATATTATCGTTGGGTAGGCCCCACCTTGATCAGATAATTTTCCCAATCGCAAACCACACTGGTTGACTTGGGTCAGAAGTTAATATCAATTGCAAATTTAACGCGTAAGCTCAAACGTGAGGTTAAAGCCAACAATCTTGCTACATGAAGAAGCTCAACTACATGATTTCAAATAGGAAGACACGTGTCATTTGTTCATTTGATAGTTAGAAAAATAAAAGAAGAAGAAATGCACCCATACAAGTGTTGTCGCCCCCTAAATTCTGTCAAAAAGTTTTAAACATCATTATTCTAAAGTTAAAGCTCCTTCTAGTTTCAATTAAAAATTTTATTGAAATAAAGTTTTATTTTAATGCTTATTTTTCCATGTTTTATGAAAAGATTTAAAACATCAAAAAAATTGTTTCGGGTTTGATGTTTAAATTTATCTTTATTTTTAAAAATACATTTTCAAAAATAACAGATCTGACACGTTTTCAGTATTTTGAAAAATTGAAAACAGCAAACAAAACATACACTTACTTTCTAGATATGTTTAAATTTTTTTATTTAAAAATAATGCTTATTAGAATGTTTTCAATGCATTCAGATGAAATGGTAGATGGTTTTAAAAAAAATAGTCGTGCTTTACGTACAGGGCCGATGTGACCGTACACAAATGGAAAAACCCTAAAAAAAATTTGCCACGTAAGACATAAGGTTTGGCATTCTATTTTCAGAGAATACAGATTTCTTTCACAAGTGCTTTGTAATGAACAACGATGCTATGAAGTATAACTCTTTGGAGTCTAAGAATGGAAGGATTTTGTGAAATATTGTGAATCTTCGTTACCTGTCTTTTGGGAAATGTTTCATAAATTAAGCTAATGTTGGTTAATGATGTTCATCCCAATTCTAATCGTTTTTATTACATATTAAAGGTATTTGTAGAGTAAAAAAGAGTTATGCTATGTGTACAAAAAAAAATTCACATATTTTTTACAGATTAACACTTGATTTATTTTCATTCATTCTTGTAAAATAACACAAAAAAAAAAAAAAGAACCAAAAAAAATTCACCATACACGCAACACTTGTAAGAGCCCTGTGAACAATTTCGCTGTACAAGGGGAATTGTTGATAAAAAAGATATAAAGTAAAATGAACTTATGATGTATAAGGAAGTATAAGGTGTAATTTGCACTTAGTCTGATAAGAAAACTAAGCAAAATCGTGATTTTAAGATTAATTATTATTAATTAGATCGTCGAGATTTTTCTTAAAAAATTAGGTATTATATTTATCAAATAATATAGATTTAGTAAATAATCCCATATTCGAATTTAAGGTAAACTATCATCTTTAACGGATTCTAAATCACAAAATCTGGAGGGAGAGAGAGAGAGAGAGAGAGAGAGAGAATCAGATTTTAACACTTAGAGCCTATCTGACAGCACTTTTTCCCTAGATTTTCAGTCGTTTTCTGCCCGTTGCCAACTGCAATTTTAGACTTCTCTCTCACACTTCACTTCGGCAACAAACTGAAAATTGCTTTTAATTTTGACAAAAAGTGCTGCAAGATAGAATCTTAGATTCAATATTTTTAGGGACAGAGAGATAAAGAAAGAGAGAATCAGATTACAACACTTAGATTCAATTTTTTCATTCTTGTGTTCTAGATGGAGCCTTCATCCTAGAAATCATGTCACAATTCTCGCACGAAAGTTAGAATTTTCAAAAAGACGTGTTTTATGCCACATTATAAAAAGAAAAAATATATATATGAAACCATAAAATAAATGTCACATATTTTATGAATTGTTGTCATAGACACATAACATTATAAATCGCAATCATACAACATAGTATGTCACATGGTAACAGTTATATAACGTATTATAAATGTTTTAAGTCACAATCACGCAATCTCATAGATTATATGTCGTAATGACAATTTTTGAACGAATTGATAATTTTCCAAATGACACGTGTGTCAGTTTATATTTTTAAATTGTACACACATACTTGAAACTATAAATTTTTACAATTTTGTGATTGGAAATCATAGTCACACAATCAATAGGTCACAATGAGATAATGTATTAGGTCACAATTTTTGCATAAAATTATCGATGCTTGTGACATGAACAATTATTTACAAACGATTATTTAATTTTGTGCTTCACCAATAGATGTAAAAAGAGCAAAAAGTGTGGCCATTTTTACTGATGAAACTGTGGACAAAAATGAAATAATTGTTCTAGAGAAACCATGTTGGTAATTTCTTTATCTACTTTGATTTTTGGATAATCTAATCACGTCATCGAGGTCCGAAATTCTATTTTTTGTTTTAGGATTTGTGAGAACGTTGGGGGAAGAGGATTATTTTATTTTATTTTTAGAAAGTGATAAGATGATTAGAGAATGATCATCAATTATTTTTTATTAATTCTCAATTTAAACCACATTATTCTCTTACTTAAATTCATATAATCATAATAGTAGGAAAGATAATATTGATTTATGATTTGATTTTTAAAAGAATTCTACAAGTTTGATATTTTTGTGCTAGTTATGATTTTTTTCTCGTCTAATTTCCCCTTCTTTTTATCCAGTGAAGTTTGGAGCCCGAAGATGAAAATGCTTGTTTGATCAAAGCCCAATTACAATCTGTTGAATAATTTTTGAGCAACTTATAAAAATACCCCTAAAATTAGGATTCTTTTGAAAAATCATATAGTATTTTGAAAATAAAAAATGCTATATAAAATTAAGTATCAATTTTTATAGTTAAGTGTCACTTTTTATTAAAAAATAACATACAATGTCACTTTTATTAAAAAATGATGTTCGTTACTCAAAAAGATAATAGAAATTTCAATAAAATGATAGAAAAAAGTGACAGAATTTTTTTTTTTAAAAGTGACATACTAAAGGAGTGACAAAAATTAAAAAGTGACTACTAAAAAAGTGACAAGACAACAATTAAAATATTGGAATCAGTTCAATAAAGTAACAGAAAAAAAGCGACACAATCACCGTCCCTTCTCTTTTTTCGTTCACCACTAGACATATTTAAATCAATTCACCGACAAAACACCAATCAAAACGTCAAATATCTTTAAGTTAAAAATAATAAAAATTTCAAAAAAGTGACGAAAGATAAAATAAAATGTGACAAACACTAAAAAAAGTTACATAAATTTACAAAAGTGACAAAACTCAAATAGAGACGGCATTAAAAGCCTACCTATTACTTTCATTGGCTAGATGGTGGCTAGGGTTAAAAGTCATTGTGTCCTTTCCTGTAAAATTTGAAAAAGACAACTTATATAAATTTCCCTAAAATAAGGGGTCTTTTCGAAAATCATATAAAAAAAGTGACATACAAAGTCACATCTTTATTAAAAACAATCTATGTCAACTTTCTATTAAAAAGTGATGTACAATATGTTTAGTAAAAGTGATGTACAATGTCGTTTTCTAAAATTCAAAAAGTGACGAAAATTTGAAAATTGATTAATACGGAAAAAAAAAAGGCGATAAAAATTTTTAAAAAGCAACAAACACTCAAAAAATGAGAAATCAAAATCAAAACCTAAAAATAGATTATTTTCTACTGTTGCCTCTTTATAATATGTTTCACTTTTGTTAATTAAACATGGGAAATAACTTTATTTTAGGAACACGACACCATATAAGTTGAAAGTGACATAAACAAAAGTGACAAATATTAAACAAAGTTATAGAAATTCAAAAAAGTGACAAATTATATTTGTTTTTACAATTGTATAATAACGAAATTGTAAAGATTCGCCGAGTCGCTCAACAAAATATGCATCAAGTAACAACAAATCCTAAGCAAGAATTCACATACACTGCTTAATATAGAATGCCATATGATCACCAATTAATCAAACTATTAAACAATGATATACTCATTTTCAGGTCCATGACACACATAAAGATTTTAATTTTACTTCAAATCCACGAGAGAAATAATATGTGAACAAATTTATCAAAAAACTCCAGAAAAATTAGGGATGGTAAAAAAACTTGTCGGATCGAGTGGCTTGGACTGAGCCCCATTTTGGGACATTGGCCCGAGCCCGGGCCTGCCCGTATAGTATAAAAAAATAATTTTTTTTTCAGCAGGTAGCTATTTTAGCTGCCTGTCCAAATTTTTTTATTTTATTTTTTTATAATATACGAGCCGGCTCGGCTCGACCTGTTAAAACTCGGGCCGGGCCTTATTTTTTTGGTCGGGCTTTGCTCGACTCGGTCCAAAAAAGTTCGAGTCAAGCCTGAGCTTTTTTTTTTCGGCTTGACTCGACTCGTTGACATAGCTAAGAAAAATTAAGTCTTAAAAAATTAAATTTTCTAAATGAACTGGAAAATATAGAAAAGATTATAGAAAAGATCATCATCGATGATACAATAATCATATATTATTCCAGGTAAACCTAGTTGATGAATTTGATAATTGAATAATAAATATTCAAATTCTCAAATCTCAAAAAACCCACATCCTAAATACACAGAAATTTCCATTAAATAATTATCCACAATAATAAAATTAAGTTCTAATCGCATAATTTCCTAATGAAAACACCTCAAAACCACAAGCGCAAGACAAGAGTGATGAATTTAACCCATAGACTAATTGCAACTTCAAATTGAAGTACTCTGAAGAAATTACATCTGCAGAATGAAGCTAAAATTGAAAACGAATTATGATGCAGCATTTCACAACTAAAAACATGAATGAGGTTTACCATGAAAATTACTTTTTTCTATAAGGATAGTGCAAAACATAGAAGCGCGGAAGATCGCAAATATTCAGGTTTCACTCCACTTTGATCCCCAGTTCCTCCATCTAAGCCTTCAAACTTCCTGCCGGTTAGAGCAGCATCACACAGTGTGCATGACGATGTTATAGCATCAATTAATTGACCGAAGTGCTTCTTGTTGAAAGTTTCAACAATGATATTTAATCAAAAATGATGAAGAAAAAACTCCAAAGTTTCTCTTTTGAAATCGATATAATTTCTGTACATTGAGGAGGGTTTATCTTCAGAAATTGAATCACGTTTTGTTGTGGGGTTTTGTGTGTGTGTGTGTGTGTGTGTTCATGGGCTTAAATTGTTTAATTGATTAATAGAGTATTAATCGAATTAGTTAGTTTTTTAGGATATTGGACCTAATTTGCCATTATTTTTTGAGCAACTTACAAATATACTCCCAAAATTAGAAGTCTTTTGAAAAATTATATAAAAAATATTTCTACAGTAAAAAATACTGTGTAAAATTAAGTGTAAAAATTGACACGATGTCACTCTTTTTATACAAAAGCGACAATATGTCACCTGTCATTTTTTTAAGTTAAGTATCACTTTTATTAAAAAGTAATGTTTCACTGAAAAAAAGTAAAAGAAATTTTAAGAAAGTGACAGAAAATTTAAAAAAAAAAGTAAAAAATTCTGTATAAAATTAAGTGACACAATATCACTTTTTTATTAAAAAATGGTCACTTTTTAAGTTAAGTCTCACTTTTTTTTTAAAAATGACATACAATATCGATACAATGTTCATACGTCAATACAATTAACATTCTTTTATCTTGTAGGATACTGAACTTGAAAGAAAAATTACGAAA
>CAIGRB010053369.1:0-11839 GCA_903798255.1 Fraxinus quadrangulata | reverse complement strand
ACAAGTATGTTCAAAGAGTCTTGTGGAAAAGACATAATTGGGCTATAATTCATGTATGATAATTGATGTTGTTCAAAGAAATGATAATGGAAATGATGGGGTGGATCAAATAAATGCAAACGCTTTTAAGAAAAAACTAATTAGGACAAAGAATTAAGGACAAACCATAATTAAATCAAGCTTTAACATTGGAGGATTTGGAATCTAATTATTTCCTAGGTAACATGGTCCAATGTCCCATCTACCTACTGGGCAAGATTTTTCTTATCAACTGCCTTAAGTGATCAATATTTCTCCTAGTCTGACTTGCAATAATTAAGGGCAAATTATTTTTAGAGAGTGGACATTTTTTATGTAGTATGGCATAAATAATTAAACCATTCAGTTAAAAAGACGAATCGTGGTGAACCTTTCCAAATAAATAAAAAGATTTACAAATTTTTACACTTAAAATAAATATTTATTTTAATAATTATTTCGATTAATTTCATAAGAAAGATATATTTACGAGGTTTATGTATGAATATGACAAACACATCGTGACAAATGCTGTTTCCATGCAATGGTATTTCAGTTTTCATGTTGAAAAGGATTAATGCTACACATTCGTCCAACATCAAATGCATATCTTCTTCTCTAACCATGTGATTTGTCCAAAGGGTGCTTCAAAAAGTCACAGTCCAATGGCTTCCATAATTTGGTGTTTTTTGTCAATTGTTTTCTCAATTTGCCACCATTTCATTTCTCTTATTCAAAGTGTTAACGCGTGATAAATTAAACGTTGACACGTGACAAAAATATTTGACGAAATCATGCATGTTACATCCTTGAGCTACCACTACTTTGCTTCATCCAGGATGATTCGGAATTTGAAATCAACTCGAACTTCTTAGTTATTTTTAAATGTAGGCATTTTACCACGAAATTGATGGACTCGCTATGAATTACGTCAGGGTGACATGTAGTTTAACGATCTTAGAAAATGCTTCTTTTATGTCTTATAAATTAGCCATAACTTGTTGATCAATATATTTTATACACTTATTTAAACTTCTTTATGATAGCTCGTCGTGAGTAGGTAAGTTGTTCGAGTATTTTTAGTCAATTATCATTGAATACAGTTTATCATGGTGTTTTAGGTGAGAGATGTGTTTCGAAGTCAAGAGCATGTGGATTTCAAGCTCACATTATAGCGTTCCTTCTAATTACAGTTTCATAGAACTAATTTCAAAGTAAATGTCCTCCTCGAATAATAATAACTTAGTTGTCACGTCAGTGTAATTACAATTTCATAAAACTAATTAAAAAGCAAGAACATTTGTGGGCTTAGAATGAATTGTTAAATCACTACAAAATCTTCTAACACTTGGCACAAATAACATGATCCTTCACAGAGTTATTCACATTGTAAGTGGGTATCTATGAAATATAGGTCACATCACTTTTTTTTATCATCACTTAATTTCCTAAAAAGGATTTTGCCCTTGTTCGACATCGATTAAAATCTGAATTTTAATCTAAATCAAAGTCAATAACTAATTTTAACCACATATTTCAGAGGTCCCACAATTTTTCAACTGCATATTTCATCAACTTTTATCAAAATCTACTAAAAAACTAATTTCTTGTTTGGTACAAATTAAAATTAGATTTTAATTTAAATCAAAGTCAAACAATTAATATTAATCATACCTTTCATGGGTCTCACAACTTTTCAACCACACATTCAAAAACTTATATCAAAATCTAATTTTAATCNTCTAATTTTAATCCCCACAAAACACCCACTTAATCCCCATCAAACATGGGCTTATTATGAAATGTGTAAAGGAAAAATGCACTCAAAAGTGACGATAATGGCTTCACAACATGGGGATAGGTAATATACCAAATGGTTGAATAAACGTCATTCAAATTGCTTGGATATCTTTAGTCATAACATATTCGGTTTCTGTCCGTAAAGATCTCCCTAGAGTGTCTTCAGCTTCTAACAAGCCACAAACTTGATCAGAATCATTACCAACGAGTTCATAAAAAAGTGATCACATTTTTTCATCAAGCCTGGGATGTGGGTTGGAACTAGTCCATCGCTTTTGACACTTTAATATCTATATTTTCTATGCACCGGGGATGAATCCTATTCCATGAATATGATATCTATCTAGTGTGATGTATGGAATATATGACAAGGGTGGAGTATTTCTATTGATCGGCCCGAGTTGGACATCGAAAATTCGAGTGGCTGAAGCTGAAGCAGCTACTTTCGAAGTAACAGAAAGAAAAAGCAGGCATTTGTATGAATTTGAGGAAAATGACTAGCCCATAATGACAAAGTCTGTTTCCATTCTACCATGCAATGTATTTCTATTTACATGCTGAAAAGGAATAATGCTGTACATACAACCAACTCCAAATACAATATATCTAGTTTACTAACCATGTGAGTTTGTCCAAAGGGTGCTTAAAAAAGAAACAACCAATGCGTTTCTTGATTTGGTGTTTTTATTAATTGGTTTCTCAAGATGGAACATATGCTATGACATGTCATATCTCGTGTTGAAATTGTTGAAACACGACAAAAATATTTGATATAATCATGCCCATAACATTTTTAAGATACCACTTCACTTTTTTTGTTGGACGGTTGACATGAACATGATGATTTCAAACCAAGATTAAGAACCAAATCAAATTTGAATGTTGACATGTTAACCTCAGACATTATTTTCTCCCGAAAGGCGGTGGCCTTATCGTGAATTAGGTCCACGTGGTTGGTGAGTTCGGGATCCTTAGGAAATGCCTCTTTTATGCCTCGAGTATTAGCCACATATTGTATTCTCTAAATTTGATTGTTTAAAATAAATTGATATTAATTTCAAAGTGAACATCCTCCTCTATTAATATATATAAATTAATCTAAGTTTCAAAATGAACATTTTAATGAGTTAATTATAAGTTAATATAGAACGTCATACCATCAATCCTACAAATGATAATGGAAGCTTGAAAATATGGGACCATGAATTACTGAATGGGTGGGTTATAAGAGAAGTCTGAAACCAAAGACCTAGTTATATTTTTTTGTTGTTAGACCTATTGCACTTGTATGCTTGGAATGAAGTCTTTATTGAGACCCTCAAAGTTGCTATATTCTTCAAGACTTTGTATTTTTAGTGGTTTCAGAATTAAACATCCAAATCCAAGTGCAAAAGCACAAGAAATGAATTTAGATATCAGATTTCAATCAAATTCATCAAAACATGCTCAAGCAAGATCGAAAGAAAGTATTTATAAACGATTTAAATTAGTGATCATCCTGGAAAAGATTAGTTAAAGAGCTGAGGCCCTCATCTATTTTTACTACACGAGTTCATGTCTAGTCGCAAAGTCTTGATGCTGCTTGCTTAAATAATGTTATTTATGCCCGCCCGACCCCTATCTTTAGTCTCAATAAATATAAATAAATGGTTGATAAGTGTGTAGCATTTACGAGTCCCTCAAAATGTACAGATAAAGATTGATTAAGAGTCTATTTGAACTCCATTTTTTTGTCAAAATACATTTAGGAATAATATTTTAATGGATAATGCGTGATTAAAAAAATAAGAAAAGTTCTTGATTTGTGTGTAATATTATTTTATTGAAAAACGTATGGTTGAAAACAATAGAGAAAAAAATACATTTTGAAAATAATAGAGACCAACCAATGGCTAAGTGTTTATAAACAATTTATAACACATGATCCAAACATACGAAAATTGGTGAAATGAGGGATTTAGAACTGAATGTAATGAAATTTGTAACAATTCAAAATATAACAAAAAGTTCATGCTATTCTTGCAATAAAGAAACACATGTACGAAATAGATCGAGGTAAACCCTTAAGGACCATTTGACTGTATTAAATAAGAATAATAAAGAAAGAAGAATACTATCTTATATTTGTATATCGAATATGCCATAATATTAAGAGGATTGTTTTAGAGAGTTTTTATGTTGGTACTGGGTATGTTACCTTGTCTTCTTCGTGCACATTTTTTCCATCACAAGTCATTGAAATGAGGACAAGGGTAAACAGCATCGACACAAAAGCAAACCAAGCCATTGCATGCATGAATCTTCCTCCATTTCCTCTCAAATTTCTACTAACTCTGTTAACCTTCAATTCTTCTTCCTTTTTTCCTTCGTCCAACGTTTGATTAACCTCCGACAAAGAATCAGATCCCGAACAAGAACCGACAGATAATTTCTGTCGACGATTTTTCGCATTTTTCTGGACTGAATTTTCATCCTCTTTACAAACAGAAACCAAACACTCACTGCCTGTAATTTCTTCATCTTTTTTCCGTTCTAATTCCATCTCAGCTGCCCCTTCAAAAGCTCCCAAAAGCTGCTTTCCTTTAAGTTTGCCACTTTTTATTGCAGCCCTTCTGTCTCTAATTATTTCTTCTACTGCATAATCACTTTTTTTCACCTTATAAATTAATCCATCTGAAGGAGACCTTCTGTATTGTAGAGCAGACATTAGGCCTCTTGGAGAGTTTTCCATTACTAAAAAAGAAGTAAAAATGGAGTCTGATGAACCTATCGAACGTCTACGGCTTAATTTTGATTGTTTATTAATAGTTTCCCAATCTTTTTCAAGATTCTTCAACTGTTCAAATAATGCTGCGATTTTTTCACCTTTCTTTGGCTCCATCTTCTCATGGCGTGGGGATTTTTTGGCTTTTTTCTTTTCTAACTTAATTGCTTGTTAAGTGGTTTTGTGCTGAAAAAATTACGGCAGTTGTTGGGGTTGATCGGGATGCGGTGTAGTGGATGAGATTGAGCAAGATTTTGAACTTCCCACGTTCTGATAATTCCATTTCCAAATTCAAGTTTGAAATGAAAATAAAGAATTTTAAATTAAAACGTCTCTCTTTATTGTTGCTTAGAAATATTTATTTTGTTTAGTCATTAGCAACATCTTAAATGGTGAAAAAATATTTGGCCAAAAAAAAATTGGTGACGATATATACTATACCCATGTTTGAGCTTATTTTTTAAAACTTATTTTCAATCTCACGTTCTTCTAACGAAATAATTTTGAACGTAAACTCAAAATTCACTTTTTAATGAGGCATTCTTCAAAAAAATTACTTCTTACAATAACTATTTTGAAAAATAGGGATTAAACAAAAACTATGAGATAATGGTGTAAGCGTGGAGAAAATTTGATCTCCAAAATTTCGATCGTTTGCCTTTCATATCTAATAGAAGTTTAAAATGAGTTGAGTTATGTCAAATTTCTTAATGGGTCAATGGCTTGATTGTAGTTTTCCGTCTAATTGGGCCAACAATACAGAAAAATGCAAGCCCCCCATAGCCGTATCCGGTGGGCGGACCCAAAAATATCGAGTTTGGCTCGAGTTACAAAGCCTCTTTGTTCCTATTGGGATTTTCCTTTTTAGCTATAACTCTCTGTTTGTCTGTCACTTTTTAAAATAAAACTATTTAATTTTTTTATTCATTTTCAATTATACATTTACATAATAAAATATTTTTCACGTAAATCCAAATTTTTTTCATATTTTTTGATTACACATAATCCAAAACTCACTATTCAAAATATCATTTTTCTCAATAATGAACATCAAATTGAATCTAAAATTTACCCATATTCCGACTATTTTTTTTATCTCCTTTCAAATTTCTTAGCACGACTGCTGATCGTACCGTGTAATGTTATTAACTAGTAAAAACTTGAGTATGCAGCAGTCATATTGCAAAACTCTTTGCTAATAATTAATAAAGTCTTTCGGATGATCACAACTTTATTAGGGTATTATATAGAGAGTGAGTATAAATAAAATATTAAATTTAAATAAGTAATAATTTACTGTTAAAATTTAACATAAGCTACTTTTTCTATATAAACATATTTGAATAAATTATAATTTTATATTTAATTAAGAAAAATTACTTATTTTAAATGTAACTCTGTTCTTAAATCAAAATGGATAACTTATTTTAAATTCAATTCAGAACTGACATATGATTAAACTAATTATACATACTTGCAGTACATTAAGTTTGATACTCCGCGTGTAAGTAGCAATATGTTGGGACTTGTAAATTGGGAGCTGTCTTGTCACAATCCCACATCGGAAGAAGAATAAGAATGGATTGAGGAGTTATTATAAAATAAGATCAAATGGGCTTGATAATGGGTGATCAAGAAGGCCGATGGCCTAAGTTGGCAGTTTCCATTGGACTTTGGAGGGGTGCTTGCCTAAAGTCGACTCAAGAGATCAAGCCTACGTCATAATATTACGTGTTTTTTAATAAAAGAATTTCATAATTTAAAAAAAAAAAAAAAAAGGAATGAGAGAGAGAGAGAGAGAATCGTGGAGTCCACTATTTCATTTGTTTTCAATGTTTCATATCCTTGCATTGTGGCCTCAATGGGAACCAAATTTGATGATGTGTCCGTCTTTATTGGTTACCACTCTTACAATTTAGAAATTTATTTCATAATTATTTTCGTACACAAATATATTAATTCTCAGAAAAAACAAACGGCAAAATCCTCACCCTCCCATTTCTCAGGCGCGCATTTTCTCTTCCCCGGGAGAAATCCTCTTTGCCTCATTAATTTCATTTTATAATATACATTTTACGAGGTAAATCTTCTTAGCACTTTGATAATCTCTGTTTTTTTTTTTTTTTTTGGTTATTTCTGAGTGTATTGATTAATTAGTTTTTATTATGTTGAACTGATGAATGAATCTCTTATTTGTTGTTAATTTTAAGAGTTATGATTCATTTGTTTTTGTTTATTGATGAATGAAGGATAAGGTGGTGGAATATAAGTTGACACCGAGTCAAGGAGGATAACTTGTCGTCGAGGAGAAGCATGTCATTGAACATCTCACTTTCCAGGAAGAAAGACGCCGCAGAGAGCGGCGGGGGAGGGACCATCTGTGATTCGGCCCTTCACCGAAAGTCTCTTTCAGCATCTCGTTCCATGTATGCATAGTGCACGTTTTGACAAATATATTTCTTTTGCTTCTTTTTATTCGAATTCGTATTTTGCGGTATATGTTTGGTTGTTCTTTGTATTACTCTATTGCCATACCCATACAACTAACAGCTTTAATGCATGACCCTAATGGTGTTTGTCAAGACAGTATTTAGACTTCCATTTTCTAAAATTCATTTTTTCTCAATTTCATTTTCAACCACACATTTAATGCGAAACACAATTTTTATCAACTTTTCAACCGTACATTTCAATAATTGAAGCTGTCACAAGGTTTCATACTTTGTGTTGGTTTCTTTTGTGTGTATATTTTCTTAATTTATTTGTGGCAAACTGTGGATGTTTCCAGTAGTCTTGTATGTCTCAAGTAATTAACTTGGAACGATTAGATATGTGTGCTTGCAAGTGTCCATGTGAATATATGTATATATTGTGTAAGAAATTTCTGAGCAACTAGGTTGTAGACGCATAAATATGTTAGACCAATGGCATAAGTGTTTGTGCAAAAAACACCATGTCAATCAATATCAGCTACTAATCTACAACATATGGTATTGTCAGTCAGTTTCTATTAACTTCTGCAACAGGGGACTATCAGGAGAGCGGACAGTGAAGAGATTGCAGTTGTCCAAAGCCTTGACAGTGCCTGAAACTACAAGTATTCATGAAGCTAGCCGTCGGATGGCTGCTCGTAGAGTTGATGCTTTGTTGCTGACTGATTCAAATGCATTATTGTGTGGAATTCTGACGGATAATGTACTGTTGAATCACTTGTTCAATAAAATTAACATATAAGAATTAATTTTGCTCTATTTAAGGGCTTCTTCAAATTCTTCTGAAGATATATATCGTGTTGTATTTTTCTCATATGTGATTGAAGGACATAGCTACCAGAGTCATTGCTTGTGAGGTTAATCTTATGGAAACACCTGTGTCCAAGGTTATGACGAGGAATCCAGTTTTTGTGCTTTCTGACACTCTCGCTGTAGAAGCCTTGCAAAAGATGGTACAAGGTTGTTTATATGCAAATAAGATGTATTAATACTCTTTTAGAAGTCTTGTTCTAACTCCCACGTTTTGTCATGTTATCTTGCCTACAGGAAAATTTAGGCATTTACCTGTTGTTGAGAAGGGAGAGGTTATTGCTTTACTTGATATAGCAAAATGTTTGTATGATGCCATTGCTCGCATGGAGAGGGCATCTGAGAAGGGAAAGGCCATTGCTGCTGCTGTTGAAGGCGTTGAGAAACACTGGGGGACATCTCTGTCTGGTTGGTGGATAATGTTTCTCTCTATGTTCTTTCCAGATCTAGCTTATATGCGTGTCATCATTCGCCATCTTCTTTGTGAACTTTTTAAAGTCATTTATATTCAATTCAACACTTTACTTGGTTGGTTCAAGTAACAGACACTATATCTGTCCGGATGCATAGGTCCTAATATATTCATCGAGACACTGAAAGAGCGAATTTTCATGCCATCCTTATCGATAATAATTCCTGAGAACTCAAAGTAGGTAATATCTTTACTGATAATAATAGTTGTACGTGACATTTGATCAATTAGAAATTAATCTTGATCAACAACAATATTACATGATTTACTCTGTTACCTTTATTATGGCTTTGTTAGGATTGTAACAGTTGCTCCAAGCGACACAGTACTAGTTGCTGCAAAAAAGATGCTTGAATTCCGGACAAGCTCTGCTGTTGTAACAGTAGAAAACAAACCGCAAGGAATTTTAACGTGAGTCATGTTGAAGATACAAATACCTAGGAGTAATTGTACAAATGGTGAATCTTTTCTCAGTGTCGATATAGATAAGAGAATGTTCCTTCTATTTCTCTGCCAGTTCAAAGGATATGTTGACGCGAGTCATAGCTCAAGACCTTCATCCCGAGTCTACTCTGGTGGAGAAGGTAACCTTCCCTTCCCATCTAGTTTTTCTGGATGCACTTAGAAGTAAAAGATATTTAAAATTTTCTTTCCATATGTTGATTCTACAGGTGATGACCCCAAATCCAGAATGTGCCACAGTCGATACATCTATTGTCGATGCTCTTCACAATATGGATGATGGGAAATATTTACACCTTCCGGTTGTTGATAAAGGTGTGTATATATATAGGAAAGTACAAAGTGGACATGAGAAATTGTTATCTAAATTTTATTATTTGTTATCTGGTGACTCATATGTTATGATGCAGATGGAATTGCTGTTGCTGTTGTTGACGTGCTTCATATAACCCAGGCTGTTGTAGGCACAGTAAGTCAAATTTAACCATTCTGAGGCCAAAACATGAATATTATACTTGGCGCATTACCTTTTTTTTGGAAACATTTTGGTTTCAGACTGTTGAACCACTTGATCTAAAAGTTTAAGTTATTAGAGAGGATCAAGTCTATATCATGTAAATCTTGTTTTCAACACTTCCCCTCACGTAGGCCATTCATTTGTTTTCCATACAAAATGTGCACAATTTCATTTGAATGGGTGATCGATGGTGAGACTTGAATCTAGGGCATTTGCCTGTTCTAATGTTATTTTAAACCATTTGATCTAAAAGTTTAAGTTATTGGAGAGGCCACATTTATATCATTTACATGTTGTCTTATTTTTTTTCTTTAAAAAATTTGGTTGGGTGTTGGAGGTTTTGAATTGGCAGTCTTGGGATTGGGATGCTGGAGGGTGGGCACAAGCTAAAGTAATGGACAGAATGGTTGGAGAATTCAGAGCTGTGGCTTTTAGGGATGATTTGATTAAGTTTGGCTTTAAGATTATGATTGTTTTAATTTGTTTATGGTGGTAAAGTTGGCAAGTAATGCTGGAGTGAACAGCGAGGCTGCTAATTCTATGGTGCAAAACTTCTGGGATTCTGCATTGGCTTCCACTCTAGATGATGAGGAAGAGACACGGAGGTTGTAGACTTCTACCAAAAGTACTTTCTTTAGCTCTTGAATGCTCGATTTTTTCTTACATTTATTGATGATATGCCAGTGAGGATTCCTTGAAGCTGGCTTCTGAAGTGACAGAAACCGGTCAATCTCTTTCCCATCTTTCATCCAGCATGCTCAATACCTTTGCTTTCAAGATTCAAGACAGAAAGGGAAGAATGTATAGGTTCATCTGTGGTATGTCTTATTGTCCGACTCTAATAATATGGTAAATAATATTGCATGTTTTACATCTGAATTTCTACTTGAGGAGGCATAGTAAACACTGAACTCTGGACGGTGGGCATCGTGGACTTTGAGTTGACTGCTGCTTATTTTATATTATAAAACTACAGTTAACGGCATTCTGGCTAAGCTTTTAAAGAGAAATGGCTATATTTTCCTTTTTTCTCAGTATATATAGCGCCACTGTGTTAAAAGTAAGATTTTGTACCAAACATAAAAAGAAGAGAAACTATAAAAAAAGCACAAACGTGTTTGGCAAAAAACAAACTTAAAACATAAATTTTAAGTCAGCCAAACAATGTGCTGCATAACTGCAGTTGTCTCAAAAAGAATGTGCGTTTGTTGAACCACTTGAAAGTTTAAGCTGATAGAGAATGCCATAAGTTAGGTGGAGTTCATTTTTTCCCATTAAAGCAGCATACGTACACAATTCACTAAATGGGAGACAACTTGAACTCTTGACCTTTGCGTGCTCTTGTATCATGTTGAACCACTTGATCTAAAATCTTAAGCTATTGCCACGTGTATATCAATTTAATCTTGTCTTCAACAGTGATTGAAGGATAGAGGGATGTTTATCATTTAGCATAACTATCAGTTCCATTGAGGAAAAATTCTCATCTTAGCCAATGCTTGTACTCTTCTATTGTCTCAATTTTAGAAAACCTGAGTTTTTCATGATCATGACTTTGAATGCTGTTTTTGGATTCAGATACACGAAACTTGACAAACCTCCTTACTGCTATCATTCAGAGATTGGGGAATGACATTGAACGTAACTACCTTCCACTGATTCTGGTAGGTTTTTTTTGTTGAATCTCTCCCTTCTTTTCCCTCCTTGCGAACTTTTCATGAATGATCATATCTCTGCAGTATGAAGACGAAGACCATGACAAAGTTGTACTTGCATCGGATAGTGATCTTCAAGCAGCTGTGGACCATGCAAGGTTGGCCGGTTGGAAGGTATTAAATGTGTTTCTTCTGTTCTTCCATTATATATTTGTAGTATTTTTTTTCTTAAAATCTAATTGATGCGAGTAATTTAAGAGGGTCTATTGGGCATGTAAATTGTGGTGTACTTGAAAAGCTTGCAGGATGCTCTATGCCAAGAAAAACTCTAATATCTCAAAACTAAGAAAAAGTTTGGGTTTAAGTGTAAATTATTTTATTGATAGAACGTGTGATTGCAAATGAATTTAAGAAAAAAATGAGTTTTTGGATAATGAGGCTCAAACAAGGGTGTTAATTTATATCCATAACAACGTTCTTGTATGTCTGCCACTCATTCTTTATTATAATTACGATCACTAACCTAGGTAAAGCTGAACATGAACAGGGACTAAAATTGCATTTAGATTATTCGGAATCACCTCATCGGACGAGAAATTCCAGCTCTGGAAGCCTGGATTATGCTCAGTCAGATGCTTGGGCTTCAGCATATAGTGCTGTGGTAGCCGGGGCAGCACTAATTGCAGGTTTAGGTGTGTTGACATACTTCAGGCGAGCCCATTAACTAAATATAGGAATTTGCACTGAGAAGACTTTCATTTCCTTTTCACGTGATGAAAGATCAGGTGAAAAATAGATTGGTTGGCTAGTTATGAGTTTTATTGTCAATATTATTTTGTATCTATGGAC
>CAIGRB010053367.1:0-38679 GCA_903798255.1 Fraxinus quadrangulata | reverse complement strand
TTTTTTTTTTTTTTTTTTTTTTGGGGAGAATCTACGATTGAAAATGAGTTTGGGGAAAAAAGAGTTTAAATAATAGGGCTCAAACAGGGGCTTACACATTTTCGACTTAGATCATACTCGTAACATACTAATGTATTCTTTAGTGACTCGAATAACGGCGAAGAGTGATCAGTTTGACATGTTCATGGTCCTTGATATCAACTCGGACATCTATCCTATGCACGTTGGAGAGAAATTCATGATGGTATTAGCATCCACTTTGAACTTGGATGGAACGCCAGATAGTGGTTATTTCAATCCGGTAATCTTCTCAGATTAATTTAGATTTCTGCAGTTTGCAGTCTATCTTATGATTTATTAGTGATTCTTTTCAAATCATGGAAGTAATTTGCCTGTCTTTCTCATCCTTCAACTATCATGTGCTAGAAAACATTTAAATTTTGTATACCTGATTTTTTTTTACTGTGACCTTCAAAAAAGTATTGATGAGTCTATTATTCAATAAAAATGTTGAACAATTATTGACCCTTGGTCATGATTAGAGCTGTATAAAGACATGGGCAGTCTAGTACCCCTGTAGGTTTGCTAGTTTAAAGCCGTTCAAGCTCTGTGATAGAGTAAAAAGAGCTAAATTTGAACAAAACAATTTCTTGAAACATTTGATCTCAGTTGAGCTATCAAGCACCTGATCTAGTTTGAGTTAACCATGTTATTTTAGCTTTGGCTTGTTTCAGATTTTCAAAGCTTAGGGCTATTCTCTTTACTATTTCAAGACGTTTTCTATTTTCGATTTTCCAAAACAGTGAAAACGCGTTCTTTTTCTTATTTTCGAAAACGTGTTTTTGAAAACAAGTTAAAAATTTACAAAGAAAACCCAAAACAACAAATTTATCGTTTTGGGTATTTTCATTTATAATCAAGCTAAAATTTTCAAAACACATTTTGGGTGTTTTTAAAACAATTTTTCAAAATACCAAAAAGAACACATTTTCAACAATTTCAAAATGGACGCTCAAAACACGAAATCAAAAATGAATTCAAAACTCAAAACACAAAATTGAAATACAAAGAGAACAGCCTCATAGTTATCTTTGCTCAGATAAATAAATTTGTCAAGTTAGAGCACTTTTTCAAGCTTGATTATGTTACCAATTTGGCCTTGAGAAGCCTAAAGCTCAGCTTGAGATGACTCATTTGCATCCTACGTACAGTTGATAGTTTAACTCAGTCTTGTTCTGCAATCTAATCTAAGTTGTGGTTGTCAAGATGTTTAAAGGAAATATTATCTTACTTTGTCCAGAATCACCAGAATACTTACACAGAAGAAATGTTATTTGTACCTAAAGAGTTTATTTCAGCTATTTTCATTTTGTCTATGAAACCCAGACTACATTCCTCACTTTAACATTAATTACTGACAGACTTATCTTTACATGAAAGGAAAATAGAAAGAAAATGAAATGTAGTAGAAAATAGAAAAGATGTGCTCAACGAGATAGAGAAGAGATAAAGACATCAGGTGGTGGATTTGTGCATGTATAGATCTTGCTTAAGTTAGCTTCATACATGTTGCTTCTCTCTGGCAATTTTTTGTTTTATAGTTTCAATTAATTAATGTATATGATAGCATCAAATTAAGTAATGTGATTTTAACATGGTAGTCACTGTGATAAACTGATGTCCGATCGTCAATTTTAATGTATCATCCCATATGAGCACTAAAACCAATATCCATTTTAACACTGAAGCTTCAACTTTGAAGTGATTCCACTGTGAGTTCATGAAGATGAAGTTTTAGTATACGGTGCACAATATTATGCTCCTATTTGACAACCAATATTTCAAAACTTTTTATTCTATATATTCATTTTCAACTTCACATTTACACAATAAAATATTCTGCACGTAAACCTAAAATTTTTCTTTACTTTTTTAATTACATATTCTCCAAAACATCACTATTCAAGACATTGTTTGAATAAAAAAATAATGGCCATCAAACATGGGCTAAATGTACTGATTACATCCAAACTCTTTTTCCGAGTACAATAACAGCAGTAATTTGTTTTGCATATGCTTAATGGAAAATTGTTTATTTAATTGAGTAGATCTTCTAAATCTTTCTTTAATAGCAAATCACATAATTTTTTTTTTTTTATAACCTTGTAAACAGAACATCCCCGAATAGTTATTGGAAGTTTGGCTAAAAAAGAAAGGCTATCCTCCCAATCCACTCACTAAAAAATAGCTAAAAGGAACTTCCTCCACTAGTCCAGCTCCCTTTGCTTCTACGCAAGGAAATCTTTTAACCAAGATTAGCCAAGGGAAAGTAATGTAAAATGGTAAAAGATGTCAGCTAAAAGAAATTTCAGGACATTAACTAGAAAGTGACGAAGAAACCGCTTCTTTTGTGACTGGGAAACCTCTCCTTTTGATTACACTAGTAAGAGATTTAGCAAGTGCAATAATAGGGTCTTTTGCTACATGATGAATGATGTAAAAGAAACTTCCTCTGCTGGTCCCTTTTGCATCCGGTAAAGGAACCATGATATTAGAAGGAAAGTATTGTAAAAGAGTTTGCCTAAATGGAATTTTGGGATTGAAACATTGATCCCGAAAGCAAGTGACCTAGATAACTTTTTTCCAATTTCGTGAGTGTAAGATATAACGAGGGCAAGACTAGGGAATTGCTGTTCATAATAGTTTTGCATTAACGTTCGACTGGAAATGATGCTCACGAGACATCCAAATTGAGAACCATGGTTTCATTGATGATGTGGTTTTACTTGATAAGATTATGAGGTGGGATATATTGCAAGTTTGAACTTTGTGGGGAGCACTATGAAATTAAAGGATATCAGGTAAAGGATAATTAGAACAAATTATACTGGAGGGCATTTTAGTCCTGGTTAGTATAAGGATGATGTAGAGTCAGAATATATGAACAAGTTCTCCATAATAAGATTGATTATTTGAGGACGATTTTAAAGAGAATATGCTGCATAGTTTGATTGAAAGAGAATTGCTTTAGGGATTCTATGCATCACAAGATTCCAACGAAGTTAGAATGGAAGTTATTTGGAGCAACTATTGATTAATATGCATTAAGGTACTTAGAGTTGAATATTTGAAGGACAAAAATGATCATAAATGAATATACATGTAATGAAAATGATAAATTAGATGTGTGGCTACGGTAAAGTAGATAATGTACAAGTTGAGGGCTTGAGGCGCTATATTCCTGCAACTTTAGGTGGCTACAACTAAGAATAAATTAAGGGTGTACTTTAGGTTGTTAGGATATCTTCTTTAGAGCTAAAGAATCTCTATTCACAAGAGTTTTGAGATCTTAATGGAAAAGGTTAGAATAGTGTTAGGCATAATATTTGATGAAACAAAAGATGTGGTTCTTGATCAAATTGGAAAAGGGTTCACGTGTTTGAGTTAAATTTAATTGGGATAGGAACTAACTGGTTTTTGTTGTCGTATTATGTTCCTCACTAAAAATTTAAATGGTTGGAAGCATCTCTTGCTGAAATAATGGGCTCAATCTATTAAACTATATCACAATCCTATCCTTTTCAGTTTTTAGTTCCTAAAATTCAATAATTTAATCAAATGTAGCTATTTTGTTGTTCGAGGTGAGTAGTCTTGCCAAAATACTAAAACAAGTGACAGTAACGATGCCTGCAGTTCTATTTTATGTGCTTGATTCATTATGTTGCACTTCATGCCATAGATGGTAGACGCTTCTCAAAATGATCAAGTGCTTATCTTTTTAATCTGGCTTCAGGGTAACAGGAAATCACTCGCGGACAAATTTGACTATGTCATGCAAGGGAAACTGTACAGAATCTCAGAGGAAAGCTCACACAAGCAAGTTAAAGCGTATGTATTTACCTTTTGACTCATTTATCAGATATGTTTACACCTTAAGTCTACATTTATATGGGAAGTTTGGCTTACAAACGTTTGTGTATTGGCCTACTGTTCAAGAAAATCGTACACCTCACATCAGGGAGGGATAAGGGGAGTTCTACATATTTTATCAAAGATTCTATGGTCACAAGTACCATGTTTTTCATTGTTGTTTTTAGGGACATGTATGTTTCTTTTGGTGGACTTCTTATGATGCTTAAAGGGGACCCTTCAATTGCAGCAAGATTCGAGCTCGACCAAAGGCTGTTTATTCTCATAAGGAAGGTTTGAAATCTGATTCCAACTTAAGGAAACTATTTACCAGTCGACTGTCAACAGGGTTGTGTTAGCAATTCATCTATGTATTTCCTTGATACCTACTAAGACGAGGAATATAGTTTCTTTGAAGAAATTTAAATATGTATTAGAGAGAAAAAATAACTCTTCGAAGTTGTTGCTCTAACTTGACAATATGCTGTCCATATCTTATAAAGCGTTGCTTATTTAGTCCTTTCTTCTCTAATGCATGTTATTTATTCTCCTTACTACATGGTCTTGATATTAAATTGACATCTTTTTTAATTTTTAAAAATTTTTCATTATGTTACATTGAATTGAATGGTACCGCAGAAAACTACATCTACTTATTTTTGTGATGAAATGACTATTATCTTACCAAAATGTACATTAAACGTTATATTTACAAGTTCGTACTTGTAAAATGAGTGAAGTGGGGATGTGCTCCCTAACTTTTGATCTGGTGTGGTTGTGGACTTTCAACCTTCAAAAGTGAAATTCTAGGTCCCAAATCTATTTTAATATGTAAATTCGGTCCCCACGTGACTGAACCAACAATGTAGATACTAAATAGTGACTTTCATATAAGTGAAAGTTAAATTTTAAATTCAATTAAAATTTGAGGTTGGTTTTAGTATTTAGATTGACTATTTTCGTATTGTGGGGGTTCTAAATTCACACATTTAAATAAGTTGATATTTGAAAGTGTGATCGATAGGTTCGGGAGGGTTAGTCCTAATGTTCTCTTATCAAATTTTTTAATAAATGTTGATTCGAGGGACTTTTACTCTGATTTTCAGCACAATTTCGATAAAATTCGAGGGACTTTTACTCTGATTTTGATGAAACTTTGAAATTTCAATAACAAACACACTGGGGCGGTCAAAACTTTTGCAAGATCATCACAATGGTCAAAGGGAAAATAGTCAAGAAAAGTTTCCGTGATTAGCGTAGAAATTTTATTTTATTTTATTTTAATCTTCTTTATTACATCTTTTTCATATATTTTCTTCCTAGTAGTACTTGGTTTATCATAACTAAAAAATTTACATGTACATGACAATATAATTTTTCAATAATTCTAACTTATCACCTAAAGCAAGTTCATAGCGTTCCTCCACTTGACATTAAGTGGTAAGATTTTTATTTAAGACGATTCTTTTTTAAATAAAGACTAAAAATATCATCATCTTCCCCAACTCAATCCCACCCAAACCAGGGTCACCACCTGTAATTTTTTAAAGTTTTTAAAAGATTAGGATAATAAAGTAATTTCACTGGCTAGGATATAATCCGAATCTCACGATGCCTTCTAAACCTCTATTCGACCCTTATTTTTTAATTTTTTTTTTCAAATTTATTTTTAATCACACGTTCTATTAATAAAACAATTTTACATATTTCTATTATCCAAAAATTTGTACTAAAGAGAGGCAAACTTCCAAGTTCAATGTAAAGATTTTGGCTAGCCGGTCAATTCAAAATTTCTAAATTTCTACCATTTCCCATTCAAAGTCCAAATATGACCTATGGCTATTTGCATTTGACGAGGTCATTTTCGGAATTTCACAACGCTTGAAGCTCATACTTGTTGACATATTCCAATTATATGCAATATATATCATATGGCATGACCTATTCCAACATATTAACTGAGTTGGTCAACACGTAACATTTGATTCAATTCAAAAAATGCCACCCACTCCCAATATAAATACACTATGAACCCATGCATAGTTTTCCACATTCAATACAAAACTTGAAATACAATATTCTCTCTATTATCTCCATCTCCATTGTAAGAACCACCGGTTTCTTCCACAGAAGTCTAAGATCAATTTTCGAAGATGAATTCTCGAAGTGCAACCACTTTGTTGATAAGTTTCGTGATTTTTGTTGTTATCACGAGTCAAATCCAAGTCGATGGAGCTAGGATTTTGTCAGAGGATTTTTCAAGTTCGAATCACCTTGCTAAGTTCCCGATAATGTATGAGAAGGCAAAAGTTACCATGTCATTTTGGCTCGAGAGGTTGGCATCTGGACCTAGCCCCAAAGGACCTGGGCATTAAGCTGAAAAACTTGTTGGTCGTGTAAACCGTAAAATGACAAAAACATGTCAACATGGTTGTAGCTAGGGCATATGATTCTTTATTTTCTTTCACTTGTACCATTCATTCATTAATTCTTTCTTTCTTTGTCGTTGAAACAAGTTACACAAAAAAAGTATAGATATATATGAATTCATACTATTTTTATTGGCTTTATCGCACGTTAGATTAATTATCAATGCTCATTCTCTAACTATATTTTGATCGTGTTACTTGGAAAATAGATAAGGTTCTTCCTTATTTGGAGGGTTACATAATTTGAATTCACGATGTGTTCAACTTGTGATATGTTATCATTGTGGAAACCACCTTTGTTACTACAGTAACATGTTTAATACGTATGATAAAAATAGCACAATAAATAAATTCTCAATTTTTTAAAAATATTATTAAGTGATTTTTAACTCACATTACCAAACATGTTATAATTGTTTCATGACCGAATAAAGTCGAACCCTAAACATAACATATTGGCTAGGTCCGTTAGAACGTTGGTGGCTAACCTACTGCTTGAGGAGACATGGAGAAAAGATGGGAAGGTGCATCATACTGGTCAAGTTGAGCGCGATCCGCTTCATCTTTACCATTCGAGTAAAATATTCCATTATTTTTTGGCAGAAGGGTCCACAAACTATCATAAATTGCTGCAGTTCAAGACGAATGCAAGGAAACCATCCAAGATTTCGTCAAATCCTCATGTTACTCATTCAAACGAGGGTATGGTCTACCCGGAATATAAGGTCCATGCTCTCAAATGACCACTCCACTCTCACTTTTCCACGTGATCGTTGGCTGCATTCAAAATTTTTTACAATTGTAACTCCTAAATCCATTGATAACCATGAAAAATTTGATGAAATTTTTCACCATTGTAACTATCGAAGAACATTGTGAAGGATATTGAGGGTATTTTGGGTTTATAGAAGATGAATTCTATAAGCTCGGGCACTTTGTCGATAATTTTCGTGATTTTTGTTGAATAAAATTGAGGGAGCAATGATTTTATCAAAGCAACTTTCGAGTTCGAATCACATAGTTATTTCTCTGACAATGTGAGAGACTGCAAAATGCACCAAGTCAATTTGGTTCGAGAGATTGGCATTTGGACCTAGCATTAGAGGACCCAAGCCATCGAGTTAAAAAAAATTATTTTAATCATTGTTAGGTCAAATCATGAAAATGTATGTGTTCGTTGATAAATAATAGTGTTAAATAAGTTAAGAGTATCGTTCCTACAAGAATTTAGAATCTAGCTTAAGTTTGATCAATTCGCACTCAAAGACAAGTAAACACACAATAGAATGTTGGATGAGATTAACTATAGGCCTCCTACTGAAAATTTTCTTTTAAACATTGTAAGGTCAAATCATGCAAGCGTATGTGTTCGTTGACAAGTAATAGTATTAAATAAGTTAAGATTATTGCTCCTACAGGAATTTAGAATATAGCATAAGTTTGATCAATCTACACTTCAAGACGAGTAAACACACAATAGAATGTTGGATGAGATTATCTAAAGGTCTCCTACTCACAATCTAAATGCGAATGGGAATTGAGCGAATAGAGATTAATGCAGTAAAATAGGATAAGAACTCGACTCCACCATTAGAACACATTATAACTTTCATCTTCGATCTTTTAACATAAATTTACTTAGTTTGACAATCGATAATCACGTACTTTCTAATAATTTATCCCAAATGGAGTTAAACCTATTTCTACATATGACCTGAAATATTCACATCCCGAATTCGAATATCTAGAAAAGCATTTCAATAACAAGATTACCTAAATATATTGCACAAGGCATAATCAATTATCTCTAACGTCTGTATGACCTTATCCTGATTATCATGTATGAGCTAAACTTATTTCGAACCTCTTAAAAACAAAACAAGTCACACATACATTCAAAAGGTGACCAATCATTCGATGTGAATTAAAAACATGACATTAATCCAATAAACACTTAATAATGAAAAGAGAAGTCTTGAATTAAAACGGATAACTAAGGTTTACATCATCATCCTAGGCACATAAAAACACACAATCAATTTAATAGTCATCACCCAAATAATCTAATTGCAAAGAGAGTGTTAAATTCTTCATGGAGTTTTCAATAAACTCCAGCCTTTCCTTGCTTAAGTCTTCAATTTGTAATGTACTTTGTGTAATTTCTCTTCCTAACTCAATTCTCCACATTACCAGATGAAGAACAATAAACTTGGCCTCTAGAATTAGGTTAAAATTGTGTCAATTGAGTTCCAAAAAGGAAACAAAATCTCTATTGACGGAAAGCACCGTGGGATCGCATTTGTTTTTACTCTGGAGCTGTAATGGCAACCCAATAAGTCTTGATCACAAGGTATTCCTCTTTGATCCTCTCCACTTTGGTCCCTTGATTCACTTTCCATGCAGCTCAAGTCCCTTCCTAATTTCATATGAAGTCCTTCATCTTTTCAATATTGCCACTTTGATCTCCCATCTTCATAATATGTATGATTTAAGTTTTTTTTTTCACCCATTTTCTCCCAAAGTCGTTCAATATCGAGTTTCTCCTGAAATAATCAATATGCAAATAAAATTAAGCTCCTGTATGATATGGACTAAAATCAGATTTTTAGTAAATTTTGATAAAAGTGAATAAAATGTGTTGTTGAAAACTTGTAGATCCTATAAAATACATGGCTAAATTAATTGTCGATTTTAATTTAGATTAAAAATTAGATTTAATTTGTACCAAACAGGGGCTAAGTATCAATTCCAGAAAAGCACTTCCAAACGCCCACTTTAGACGATTTAAAAATGCAAAAATTATACCTATTAGTCATCTAAGTTATGAAATGATATGGAGAGCAAAACATGACAACATAGAATATTGTTTATACCTACGGCTGCCAATTCTTTATATTTTTTTCAATTATTCCATTCATTCTTTCTTTCTTTCTTTCTTTTTCCTTCTTTCTTTATTTTTATTGGTGACACGAGTAACAATAAAAACATGTGAATTAAAAATAATTTTTTTATTGCCTACTCTAATGTGTTCGTCTAGTGAGCTATATTGATTTGCTATTATTTTGATTTTTTTTTTTCCCGATATGTTCTATAGGATACTAATTAAGTCTACGTTTGTTAGAGATTTTTTAAAAATATATTTTGTGA
Organism: Fraxinus quadrangulata; assembly: GCA_903798255.1. NCBI lineage: Eukaryota > Viridiplantae > Streptophyta > Magnoliopsida > Lamiales > Oleaceae > Fraxinus > Fraxinus quadrangulata. Next base: position 29,194 of record CAIGRB010053367.1, on the reverse strand, counting down.
AAAAAAAAGTGGTGTATTTAAAAATGTATAGTTAAAGAGTAGGAAATTTTTTTTTTTTTTGAATAAATGTAAAATTATTTTATTTAAAAGATGTTTGAAATGAAATTGAGAAAAAATAAATTCTAAAAAATAGAGACTAAACAAGATTTAAATATTTTCTGGCATCCATTTTCCATCTCGGGTCACATTTGCTAATTATTTAAAGACCATGCAGTTTTCGAATTTTGACCAAAAGTATACTTGACAATGAGATGGAGGCAAATTACATCTCACGCATTTGGTGTGTGCATAATATAATTAGCAAATGAATAGTATCCATTAATTGACACTTCTAATTTTGTTTCATTTTAAAATATTTCCAGTTTTCAGTTTTCTTTAAGTAATTCAATTATAGGCTTATGTAGGGCTGGGCGAAAACCGTTCAAACTGAACAACCCAACTCAATCTGATCGATTTGAATTGATTTGTAAGTTCAATTGGGTTGGATTGAAAAATCAAATTTGAGATCAGGTTGGGTTGAGTTGGGTCTCGAATTATGAATTAAAACTCAACAAAACCCAACTCAATGAATTAAAAAATTTAATAGCTAAAATGAAAAAACTTCTATAGTGACAATAGTAGAGACAAGATAATGATTTAGAATGTATAAACGTCTATTTTTTTTTTTTACATTGGATGACTGGCATGAATACTATGGACAAGCGCAAAATAATTTGACAATAAATTATAAATTAAGGACATGATAATGAAATGAATAAATTCAAAAAAAAAAAAAAAAGAGAACGTAGAAAGAAAATGCTCTATAGTTTCAAACTTATTTATACATTATTTTTTACAAATAATTTCTGATGCTACCAAAAATTGTCGCCTGAGTGATCTTGAACTAACTAATTGAAACTCCGTACGATCTGGTCTTCAATACCTTAAACAAATGCGTCAAAGTATGTTCTCGTCGCCCCTCCGATACTTAGTCAGAAATGAAAATTGTGTAAGAGATTGTATATTGGAATATTGATAAAAACGTACCTGAATAATGAGGCTATGCTACGTACTTATAGACGTTGGAGGTGTTGTCCTGAAAGAACTAAACTTTCTTTAGTTAGTTTAAGATGTTTGTGTTATAATTGCACAATTTGAGTTAGGACAGAATTCGTAATAAAGTAGGAAATTCGTAATAAAGTAGGAGTTTGTGTTTAAATAGGATTACCATTTGTAGGAGTCGTACATCAGGGTCAAAGAGGATACGTAGGCTAGTGTTAGTGGCCCGACCTGTTCTTTGGGCCTATCTCGAGCTCGAGCTCGACTTTGGAATGGCCCACCAAGCTCGGCCCATTGAAGTGAAGTTCGGGTCCTGAATCATCACAGGCCCCCGTGCATCTAGAGAGCAGCTGAAGGCTATGTTATTGAGTTGCGTGTTAAGATGTATCAAGGTATAATTGGGCCGGGTAGAACTTAATGTGCCATTGTGGGTAATAGCTATGCTGCCACGTGTCGAACATGTATAGGTTCTAAGGGAGCGACCTTGGATGGGTGACACGTGGCATCATCCAAGGGTCAGGATTGCAAGACCTTTGATATTCCTCTGACCCCTATAAATACCCATTTTTCGCCTTTCATTTTTTCACTTTATTACTTTTAACTCTGAGCCAAAGCAGGTCGAGTTCAGGGATTAGAGTTCTGTAAGCGTCGATCTCAAGAGAGTTTAGTGTTCGAGCTCTAAATTTGTTTGTTTATAATGTTGAGTAGTAGTAGTGAGGGATCGAGTGGTAGTAGTAGCCAAACGTCTAGGAGTTCGACTGTTAGGAGTCCCGAACCCGAAGATACGTCTATAATTCCAATGGTTGTGCCCATTACTGCACACCCCGAGGTTGAATCTGTATTGACTTTCCCTAGGATAGCGACCATGTACAAAGAACACGTGGTCATAAAAATAGCTAGGGAGTTCGAGTTATGCCTTCGTGTGATGTTAGAATCCCTGAGGCCAGTAAAACTGTGTTGGATGCTCGGGAGTGAAAGGTGACATTCTTTAGGGATGCCCTTAAGGTCGGTTTAGATGGCCTATTCACCCATTCTTCATCCATTTCCTGACCTCGTACCTTATCTGTCTCGGCCAGTTGGCTCCCAACGGGTGGAGGCTGTTGGTGTATTTTTTTCATTTTATGTAGGTGCCTCGATGTTGAGCATTGGGTTGACCTTTTAAGAATGGTCTATGATTTGAAATTCTCGCCAGGGTATAATTGTTTTGTGTATTTATCGACGAAGGGTGGATTTAGGATACCTAAAACCCCGAGCTCTCTTCGAGGTTGGAAAGGGAGGTACTTTTTTGTCAGACCCCAAACCCCCGATCATACCTTTAGCCCGATGTGGTCAATCCCTAATAAGGATAGGTTCAACGAGGGTCAAGCATACTTCGAGGATTTGGAGATGGATAGGTTGATGATAGTTAACCATGAACCCCTTGCAGCCAAAGTCGATTATTTTCTCGAGAATGACACCCTCAACCTAACCAATGTGAGGGGAATTGAGGGTACGAGTCTGAACTCTAGTTGCTTTTGTGTTTTTATCCCGAGCAAAGGTCGAGCTAATGCCTTGTTATTTTTTGCAAATTTAGAAATGTTGTTTGATCCATCAAAGCTCCTCGCGAACGTGTACCACATGACTAAGGGTCCAAAGCCCAAAGTGCCTACCCCGTCGAAGGAGAAGAAGCGTGCTTGAGAAGGAGAATCGAGCAAAGTCCGTAATGGGATCGGGTAAACATCTAGAAGCCCACACCCTCTGTCGCAGCCATCCCCTAGATCCTTTGTTCGTACCTTTACTCCCGATATGCCAGAGGTAGTGGATCTCGAGGATGGCACACCTCTCCCATCCTCAGTATTGGATGAGCATGCTCGATGCCCCCTCATTCCAAGCATAGTGAACAAGTACTTGGATGAGGTCAACCCAGGTGAGGGGATAAGAGCACTTGAACTTATTACCCTGAAGATATGGGCTCGATCTCGAACCTGTCTTTTATTATTTTAGTTCAAAGCTCGAGTTTTAATTGTTCGTTATCTTATGAGACCTTGAGCATGGCCCGAAGTCTGGCCATGCGGAGCTTGGGAACATCAAACAAGGTAGTTGAGCTTGAGGCGTTAAATGAGGAAAAATATAAGTGGATCCGAGAGCTCAAAGTTGAGCGTGATCTTGCGTAAATCGAAACAAGAAAAGCTCGAGATGAGATAGGAGCCGTTAAGGATGAGGCCTAGGAGGCCAAGATCGAGCTCCTTCATACTAAGAAACATTTTGAGGACGAGGTTGTTAGGGTCCGAACTCAAGTAGTGGATTATTTCAAAAAATCAGAGGAGTTCGGGACACTCTTGGGACAATATAGTTTGGGGGTCATACCATTATGGCCTGAGGCTAGCTCGATCATACCTAAGGACGAAACTGCCTGAAGACTCAAGTGTTTCATTTGACACTCGAGCTTGAGCTTTGCACTTGTCTGGTTTTTGGGCGAATGAGCTCGAGGTTTGAATAACAATTAGTTCGATGTTCAAGTTTTAACGTCAATTTAGCTCGAGCTTTGCACTTGTCCAATTTTTTTGGGCAAATTGAGCTCGAGTTTGTATGATGATTAGCTCAAGTAAGTACTTGACCGATTTCATAGCCCAATAAGATCGAGTTTTGTATATCGGTCAAGCCGACCATTTTCCTTGACCAATTTTTGGCCAGATGAACTTGAGTTTGATATGGTAGCTAGCTCGAGCGTTTCACTTGACCAATGTTTGGTCTAAATAGCCTCGAGTTTGATATAATAGTTAGCTTGAGCAGAATGAGCACGAGTTTGATATTTTCATCACTTATTATGCCCGATCTCGACGTGGGACTATTTTATATTGTGAGGAAAATTTTGTAACCTAGGTCGGGGTAATGTGTCCGTGTCTTTGAATTGCCAGCTGCATGCGTTTGACATGACCTTATGCTGGTTTCAATGGTGCTAGCTGCATGAGTGGAGCACAGCCTTATGTTGGTCTAATGTGTTAGCTGCATGCGCAAAGCACGGTCTAATATGTTAGCTGCATATGCAAACCACGAGCTTACGCTAATTTGTATGTTAGTTGCATGCGCGGAGCATGACCTTATGCTATTTAGTGTGTTAGCTGCATGCGTGGAGCACGACCTTACGCTAGTTTGTGTGTTAGCTGCATGCGAGAACCACGACCTTATGCTAGTTTGTTTGGGATGAATTTGTGTTGTCGAAGTAAATTTCCAACCATGAAAGAGTAAAGAGCACATATGCCATAACTGAAGACTAAATTGTTTTGAGGGCATGCAAGCCCGAACTAGAACGAAAACAAAAAATGAAAAGAAGAAAAGCTTCTTAAGTACGGAAAAAGACAATCAAACTATCTAAGTACCTGGTTATTTACAGCTACTTGTGATAAATTTTCAAGTTCTCAGGGTTCCATGTCCTTGGAAGTGGTCTTCCCGAGGTATCTTTCAAGCTATATGCACCACTCCTTAATTTTCGTATAACCTTGTAAGGCCCTTCCATACCGGTTCTAGTTTTCCTGGAGAATGTTGAGCAACTGCTGCTCTCCTAAGGGCCAAATTCCCAAATGTGGACCATCTTGTCCTGACCTTGGTGTTGAAGTGCCTTGCTATTTTATTTTGATAACTTGCATCCTTCAACGAGGCTTATTTTCATGCTTCCTCAAGCAGATCGAGGTGTTCGGTGGTTTATCCTTCAACGTGGGGCTAGGTCATCCTTTGTGTTGGGAGGCCGACTTCAATAGGTATCATGGCCTCCACCACAAAGGCCAGAATGAAAGGGGTCTCTCCAGTTGCTGTCTTATGAGAAGTCTTGTATGTCCATAGTAAAGCGGGCAGCTCTTCTGGTCAACTTCTCTTGGCATTGCCGATTTTTGTTCGAAGATCTTGTAATATGATGCGGTTAGTTACTTTCGCGAGACCGTTACTCTGAGGGTACGAAATCGAAGTCAGGCGGTGGTCAATCCCAAGGTTGGTGCAAAAGCTTCTAAATTATGAATTATCAAATTGTCTTCCCTTGTCTGCTATCAGTACCTTCGATATCCCGAAACTATTCACAATGGACTTCCAGACAAATGATCTGAGCTTGGGTTCTGAGATGAATGCCAAAGGCTCAGCTTCTACTCACTTAGTGAAGTACTCAACTGCTATAGCAACAAATTTCACTTGACCTCTTGTCAAAGGAAAAGGTCCAAGGATGTCCACTCCCCATTGCTCAAAAGGGGCAGCACACGGGATGGAAGTCAGTTTTTCGGCGTGAGTATATATCATGTTATCGAACCTCTGGCATTTGCCATACATTTTTACATAGTTTGATGCATCCCCCTTCATGTTGGCCAATAATATCCATACCTTATGAGCTTGTAGGCGAGCACACAGGCTTCTTGATGATTCCCACATATACCTTCATGAACCTCTGTTAAGGCTTGGAGGGACTCAGAGGGTTTGAGACATCTGAGATAGGGTAGAGTAAAAATCTTGTGAAACAAGACTCGTCCAATAATGCAGTACCTTGATGCTCTATTCTTGATGTTTCTTGCTTCCCTGGGGTTAGATGGTAGACTCCCACTATTCAAGTATTCCAATATTGGATCCATCCAAGAGGGCTCATGATCAATATCCATGACGCTCGTCCCTTGATTTATGTTAGGCTCGGTCACCATCTTGACATGTACCGTTATGTCTAATCCATCTTCCCCATGAACATAAGTCTAGATAGTGCGTCAGCTTTACCATTTTCAGCTCTAACAATTTTATTTATTTCACAACTTTTAAAGCGCCTCCGAAGGTCATGCACCTTTAAACAATACATGTTCATCTTCTCATCTTTTCTCTCAAAAGTACCTTCAATCTAGTCGACCACAAGTTGAGAGTCACTGAAAATTTTGACATGCTCGAGCTCAAGGTTGTATGCTAGTTCTAGGGCTAGAATGACAGCTTCATACTCTGTCTCATTATTGGTTGCTTCAAATTCAAACTTGAGCACGCATTAGATCTCAGTAGTCTTATTTAGGTTAGTGATGATAACTTCGATCCCGAACTATTCGATACTCCATCTACAAAGATTTCCCAAATTTCCAAGGTCTAGCTCGAGTTTTTTTCCTGTGGCCCTCCGAAGTCTAGGGGTTAGTTCTACAATGAAGTCAGCTAAGGCTTGTGCCTTAATTATAGGTCGTGGCTTGAACTCTATGTCAAATTCGCCAAGCTTAATCGCCCATTTGAGTAGTCTTCCCGAGACATCTAGTTTCTGTAGAATGTGTCTAAGTGACTGATTAGTGAGCACAACAATGGAATGTGCTTGAAAGTGTTGACGTAGTTTTTGGACAGCTACAACTAAGGCAAGTGCAAGTTGTTCAGCCAATGTGTACCACATTTTTGCATTCAGAAGCACTTTACTCACATAGTAGATAGGTTGCTGGACCTTTCCAGTTTCCATCACCAATACCCCACCTACTGCATTTTCGAAAACGGCCAATTATAACAACAACGTATCACCTGGTCCTGGCTTGGTGAGAACCGGAGGTGTTGCCAATGTCCGCTGCAGTTCTTAAAAAGCTAAATTGCACTCATCACTCCAGTCAAAACTCCGATTATCCCTTAGAACTTTGAAAAAGGGGAAGCACTTGTCTGCTGTTCTTGATACAAACATGTTCAAAGTCGCAACCCGGCCTGTTAATTTCTAAATGTCTTTCTTGCAACTCAGAAGCTCCATGGATACCAAGGCTTGGATCTTGTTAGGGTTGGCCTTTATCCCTCTGTGTGCGATCATAAATCCTAAGAACTTGCCAAATGCTACTCCAAATGCACATTTTGTAGGGTTCAACTTCATCTTATACTTCCATAGGGTAGCAAATACCTCCTCAAGGTCGGAGATATGGTGATCTGCATGCTTGCTTTTAACGACCATATCATCTACCTATGCCTCGATGTTCTTAACTATTAAATTGGCAAAGACCTTGTTGACAAGTCTTTGATACGTAGCTCCTGCATTCATCAAACCAAATGGCATGACCTTGTAGCAGTAAATGGTCGAGTCAGCCATGAATGAGGTCTTCTCCTGATCTTCTTCGGACATAAGAATTCGATGATACCCGGATAATGCATCCAAAAACTGTATAATTTATGACCTGAGGTGTTGTCCACAAGATTATCGATTTGAGGTAGGGGATAGCTGTCCTTGGGACATGCTTTGTTCAGATCTGTGAAGTCGATATAGACTCGCCACTTTCCATTAGCTTTCTTAACAAAAACAACATTGGCAAGCCAATCCGGAAACTGGACTTCCCAAACAAATCTTGCGTTAATGAGCTTTGCAATTTCTTCTCGTATGGCTTCCCGTCGTTCTGGCATAAACTGCCTCCTCCTTTGCATCACCGATTTTGCATCTGGGTTGATGTTGAGTCTATGTACCACCACTTCCGGATCAATCCCGGGCATGTCTTCAACATTCCAGGCAAATACATCAATGTTACGAGATAGACAACTGATAAGTTGGGCATTAGTCATAGCATCTAGATCAAGGTCGATGGTAACTTTCCTTCCAAGCTGGAGCTCGACCTCATCTATTTCTTCTACAGAGGCAAGCCTCCCACGATGCTCGAGGTCAAGATCGACCTCTGAAAGTTGCATGACGTCAGTCTTTATCTCTCAGACACTCGTAACATAGCACTGTCTTACTACGATTTGACTTCCTCGAACAACCTCGACCCCATTATTAGTAGGAAATTTCACTGCCAAGTGAAAAGTTGAGACAATCGCCTTGATACTGTTCAACAAGGGCCTTCAAAGTATGGCGTTGTAGGCCATAGGAGCACAAACTACTTAAAAAACCGTGATCTGTGTGACCTGTTTTCCCTCAGATCCTAAGGTAAGAGGTAATCCAACAATGCCTTCTGGAATAATGACACTATCTCCAAAACCCTGAAGGGAAGTTTTAACCGGCTTGAGCTGCTTAGCTGAAATACCTATATGAACGAAGGCCTCATGTGATAGTACATTAGTTGCGCTTCCATTATCCACCAGAATTCTCCTTACCTCGAAATTAGCAACGATCACTGATATAACCAAAGCATTATCATGAAGAAAAGACACGCCTTCTAGGTTCCTTGATCCAAAGGTGATGTCTTCTATGTTGCCTGGTTCCATGCTTAAGATCGAGGGGTATTGCCAGGCGTACTGCTTACGCCCGCTGTTGGAATCCCCTCCTGATGCCGTCCCACCGACAATGATATTGATAGTTTCTACGGTTGTTTGCTTATCTCCCATTTCTTCAGGAGTCTTTCCCTTATTCTGGCTGTTCCACTGACACTTGTCATTACTAACGTAAGCACCTAGAAAACCCTTCTTGATGAGAGTCTCGATTTTCCTCTTCAAGGCGAAGCATCCTTCAGTCATATGTCCATGATCTCGATGAAAGTCGCAATACTTGCTCTTGTCACGGGTCTCGGAAGGAGCCCGTAGTCTCGAGGCCACTTCAACTCTTTGAGGTCTTTGATCTCCATCAAAACATTAGACCTAGTTGTGTTCAAACGAGTAAAAGGTGTAGGAGAGGGGTCTTGCCTAGGCTTGTTCCTGAAAGGATCTGGATTTTGGTTAAACTCATGTAGCCTCTTTAGATCGGGCTTCTTTGATGAGGGGGCATCTCTTCTTGGAAACATGGTCTCCTCCATGTTAATGTATTTCTCGGCTGGAGTAAGTAAGTCGGTTATTGGCTTAGGAGAGATCTTTGACGGAGACATCTTAAATGCCTTACACCTTACGGCATATGTTAGAGCAGAGACTACAGTTGTGATATGTAGATCCGGGATCATTATTCTTTCCTTATTAAACTTTGTCATGAAATTGCGAAGTATTTCGTTGGTCCCTCTATCACATCTGCATGAGCGACGCAGTTGTCTTCCTGATGCGCTTACTACTCGCAAAAAAGGTGGAGAACTTGTCAGCCAAGTCTGTGAAGGAGGATATAGAGTTGGGCTCCAAGGTGGAGAACCAATCCCTAGCTACGTTTGTTAGTGTCTGAGGAAAGGCCTTACACATTATAGTGTCAGGTGCGACTTGTAAGTTCATGATATCCGTGTATATGTTGAGATGATTGATGGGGTCGGTTGTCCCATCGTATTCCTTCACCCGATGGTAGGTCCAGTATGGGGTATGATAAGAATTTCGGGGTGAAATGTGTGTTGGGGGTGAAACCTACTGTTGCTTGGGACTTCTGAAGCATTTAGGTGGTGATTCCCTCCTGAATGATCCTTGCTAGGTTAGCTGAGTCCATAGTAATTGATCTTGAGCCTATGGGCACATGCGGTACATCTGAGGTTTCGACCTCACCATGATTGGGGCCGGGAGCCCGGTCGTCTGCTATAAGACCACTCTGCGGAGATGGTGCTGGGGGTGTACTTTTCTATTGCAGTAGTTGAGTCAGTGTGGCCACTTGTTTGCGGAGTTTATCAAATGCTAGTGACTATTGCCGATGAGCATTGTGGCTCTCCTAATGATATCTCCTGGGGGCCCGGATGGTCTCTGGCAGGGGGCTAGTTTGGAGCGGATGAGCTTGCTGAGAAGTGTCCTAAACACGTGTTAACCATGGCTTATGGTAGTGTTTCTGACTGACGACGCCAATAATGTTACCAAAAATTGTCACCTGAGTGAACTTGAGCTGACTGATTGAAATTCCGCACGATCTGGTCTTCAATACCTAAAACAAAGGCGTCGAGGTATGTTCTCGTCGTCCCTCCAATGCTTAAGTCAGAAAGGGAAACTGTGTAAGAGATTGTATGCTGGAATATTGATAAAAACATACCTGAATAATGAGGCTAGGCTACGTACTTATAGACATTGGAGGTGTTGTCCTTGAAGGACTGAACTTTCCTTAGTTTAAGGTATTTGTGTTAGAATTGCACAGTTTGAGTTAAGATAGAATTCGTAATAAAGTAGAAGTTTGTGTTTAAATATGATTAACATTTGTAGGAGTCTTACATTATGGTCAAAGAAGATACGTGGGCTAGTGTTAGTGGCCCGACCTGTTGTTTGGGCCGATCTCGAGCTCGACCCCGATTTTGGAGTGGCCCATTTTGGTGGGCCAAGCTCGGCCCAATGAGGTCGAGTTCGAGTCCTGAATCATCAATTTCTTTTATAAGTTAAAAACAATGGAGATTTTCGAGTTGTTTCACGCTTTAAAAAATTGCTCAAATTCAACAAAAAATAATCGGATCCAACTTGAATTGGTTCCAAGCACAAAACGACCAACCCATTCCAAATCGACCCAAGCTTGATCAGTTTGGGTACTTATTTATACATTGTTTCTCACAAATAATTCTTTATACAAGTTAAAAACAATGGAGATTATCAAGTTGTTTCAAATTTTAAAAAATTGTTCAAATTAAAAAAAAAAAAAAATCTGAATCCAACTTAAATTGGGTCCAAGCCTAAATCGATCAATCCAACCCAAGCTTGATCAATTTAGGATGGGTTTGAGTTGAATAAAAAATTCGGCCCAATCCAATACAACCCACGCCCAACCCTCCGCTTACATTCCAATACTTAGCTAATTTCTAATTTTGGTAAAGAAGAAAAATTATTAATAACCAATTAATTGTTCAAATAGTTGATATATTTTTCCATATACATTTACTTTGGAAAATAATAAATTTTAACTATCCATCTATCATTTGTCGAGGTACATGCTTGACGAGTAGTGCTTGATTAATCACTATTGTGTTTGACTTTGTAGTGTATTGTGGGATTTTTTTTTTTTGGATTAATAGTAAAATCCACCTCTAAAAACGCTTCTAATTACGATATATATCGTAAATATTGGAAATCGTAGAAAATTCATCCGTTTAAAACATTTTGTGAGAAAAATTCCTATCGTCCAATTTCATTAATTTTATTATTAAAAACAGTAAAAATTGTACAAAATAAAAAGAAATTTTTTATTTTTAAAAAAAAATTATACCAAAATCATTTATTTGTATAAATCATATTCCTAAACGTTTAAAACTTATCTTCCACTTCACTCAACACCCTAAACCAAACAAAAAACCTACAAAATTCTTCCCCTGTTTCTACTCCTCTCTCAAACCCTCCCACCTCCTCCCTCATATCGCCCATGCCCAACACAACACAACACAACACAACCCAACCCAAAACCAATTGTTTCTTCCATTTTCAATTCAAACCGCCTGCTCCATCAAAGATTTGAACAATACCCACCAAGAAAAAGAAGAAGATGAACAGACACGATCATTAATTTCTAAGAAGAAGTGCCAAAATATTATAGTTCTCGTAATCTTATGTTCTGTTCTGGCAATGAAAAATATTCGAGCTACCTGGGAAGAGAGGAAGAGAATTCTCAACTGGCTATTGACCAAAAGGCTCACAACTTCAAAAAACTTTGTCCAGATTACACTCCAAGTAATCCGATGTGGGGTGCAAATAAGTTTTTGGGAATATGGGTGGTAGGGAGTAATGGGGGAATAAAAGGGAAATATTTCACTTGAGGTCACTTAATTTACAGGTTTATATCTTATGAGTGGGGTGGAAGTTAATGCGAAATCTAAACCGCTGAAATTTCCGAAAATCTCCGAATAGTTGAAATCAAGACTCCATATATCAAAATGAAACCCTACCTCCACATCAATTACAGGAAGATCCAAAATCGGAATGGAAGAAGATCGAGCCGAGTCGAAGTCACCGAAAATCTAAGCGTAGTCCTCAAACCGAGGAGCCAATGTGGGGAGTTCGAACTTCGGTAGGCCCCCAAAAACGTCGTCGTACACTAACTTGTTAGATCCGACAAATTCCTCTTGAGAAGTGAATGAGAAATGTTTTCCATTGATTTTCCCTCCTTCGAAGATTTGAGGTGAGAAAGTGAAAGCTCAATTCAGTAAGAGTAGGGAGTAATAGGGGAATAAAAGGTAAATATTTCACTTGAGGTCACTCAATTTACAGGTTTGGGATGGGGAGGGAGTGGAGTGGGGTGGGGTGGAAGATAATTTTTAAAGGTATGAGAATATAAGTGGTACAAATAAAAAATTTTGGTGTAATTTGTAAAAAAATAAAAAAGTTTAGAATCACAACTGTAATTATTATTTTTTAGTTTTTACGAGTTTTACTGTTTTTAACGATAAAATTAACGGAATTGGATGGTATGAGGTTTTTCGCACAAAATATTTTAAATAGGGGGTTCTGCGATTTTCAATAGATATGAGTATATCGCAATTAGAAACTTTTTTAGGCAGAGTTTTATGTTAATAATCCTTTTTTCATAATATTTTAAAAATAAAAATTAAACTCCACCATTTGCAGTCTTGGATGGTTAGTAGCTAGACCCAGTATTAGAGGAGAAGGGCCATATTAGAATGCGTTATTTTTATGAAATTTTATTTTATTAATCGAGTAATGTGTTATGTGTATATAATTCACAAGGTGACAATGAAATGCATGATTTGTAGTGCACAATCATTTAAAAATAGTTCAAAAACGTGATTTAATTTATTTATTATTATTTTTTTTTTTTGGCATTCAATTTTTATAATCTACTAAAGGTCACGAAAGTTACACATTGTGACCAAAACTATGCTACAAGATTATATGAGTTTTTCACAAAAACATATCCTATGCATTTGGTGTGTGCATGATAATATAATCATTAAATGAAATTCTTCAAGAGTCTCCATTGGGCTCAAGGCACTTTATATTTGTAATTGTTTTCAATTTGTTTTAAAATCATAGGCTAATAAGGTTGTGTAGTGAGTCGGCCTGAAGCATAGCCTTGACCTTGTTTTTATAAATTTCTTCCAATTTGTGTAATTAATACTTTGATATGATTAACTATGTTAACTTTGGTATGAAGTTATGCATCAAGGTGCTATTGAAGTTCCATCTACAAATTTAACCTCGATTTGATAAAATTTTTGAGATTATAAGCTAGTTAAATTTTATTTTAAATCATACATGTTGGAACCATAATTTTTATCTACTTTTTCATTGCACGTCTTATGGACCCATCAATCTATAATTTCAAAAAAAAAACAAAAAACAAAACACTTAGTCAAGAGGGACTTCAATAAAAGTATAAATCAGACAACAAAAAGAAGGTCAAACATCAAGACAAAAATAAACACTACCAACATATTTGGTACACCCCAAAAATTCTAAAACCATAAATAAATTTTGTCTTCTCCAACGTTTGACACTCACAACAATCATCATTCAATTTAAAAACTCATCATTTTCTCAATTCTTAACACCTAATATTATTGCCAGGATCAACACCAAGTTTATCACAATATTCCCTATAATACTTCACACGAGCAGTAACAGTGCTTGGATTTGCACCATCACATTCAAGATCGCCATTAACTGCACGAATTGTTGCCCCAAAACCCTGTCCGGAAGTTATGATATCATGACAGTGATTCATCCAAAACCACAACCCAGTTTTGAACGATACAACGTTGTTTGTGGCAACTATTTGTGGATTATTCAGACTGTCGAAGCCTATGCTCTTCCCAGCTGAGCCATAGTTGTAGTTCCACGATAGTTGTATAGGACCTCGGCCGTAGTAACCCTTGCCCTGTGCGCATGGATACTCTTTGTTGTTCTCGTCGCAGTAGTCTTTAGAAGGACCATTTATCTCTTCTATATAGCAAAAATCTGAAAAGGAAACTATGACATAAAACAGGAGAGTAGGCAATAGTAAAATTAAGAACAAAAACACATATATTTACATGGAAACGCTATACGAGAAAAAACAACAACATAGGAGGAAAAAATCTACCATATAAAAAATGAGCACAAGAGAAGAGCATTTTGGTCAACTCCAATTAATGTATCAAAACCCTAAATACGCATCTATGTTTGGCTCCTATTTTTCAAAAACTCATTTTCTCAGAACTTATTTTTAACCACGTATTCTCCAATAAAATAATTTTACAAATAAATCGATTTTTTTTTTAATTTCTTAACTACACATTCTCCAAAAAATCATTGTTCCACTATATGCATGTGAGAATTGTAAAACAGGTCTATGCTCTATTCCGTAGCCTGCCACAGAATCCCAAAAAACTCCCATAATTTTAGTTTCATCACACCGTGAGAGTTTTGAGTTGGGCCAAAACACAAGTCAGATCACCGTACTCTTAACATAAACAAAATAAAATTAGGCAACGTTAAGGAAGATTTTATTTTTCTTTCATTTTATCTGTCGCATTTCGAAAAAGGTCTACAAAACTTACGTCCAGTTTCATGAGTGACATGCGCAAAGAAAGCCGCAATCTCTCGCTTTGAATCATCGCCAGAGCCGGTAGTCCCGAACTGTGGATACGAACGGAGAGCTTGAAGAAAAGCAGCTCTAGTATAGAATCTCTTCCCTGGGCAACTTCCATCAGCTTGCCTAGCAATGGCATTGAAGAATGAGTCTGTAACAATATCAGAAACTGAAGACGCGTAGCAACGGCCACTGCGGCAGCCTGTGCCACAGTAGCCATTGCCGGAGCCGCAATAACCGTGTTGGCTGCAGCATTGAGAAGGTGCGCAGCTGCAATTCTGGCTGGAAACCCAGTGTGGGAATACTCCGGCAAGAGTTATGGCCAATGTAATTGCTAGCAGATATTTGCTTGCAGAGAAGGAAACCATTTTTAGGACAAAGTAGAGAGGTGTGGAAATGGTGTGATCGAGTGCACAGATATTTATAGTGTGCAAGTTAAAGATGAAAATGACTTCGTCAATCTTGAGTTTTGGTGCCTGAATTTATGACTTTGTCAATCATGATACACTTCATTTTTAATTTCAAGAAGACAAGGCTATAAAGAAGCCCTGTTTGGCAAAGCTTTTGTGAGATTATAAATTAATTAAATTTTATTTTTAATCACATATTTTGTAGGCTAAGTTTATGTTAAGAATCTACAGTGTCAAGTTTTGGCTAAACTTGAAAACTTTTGCTTATACTAAAAGTAATCTCTTTCATGTTGTCAAAATAAAAGAATGTTTAATAGTGCTCAAAAGCACTTTAGAAGGTGCATTATTCGACAGCATTATAGTCCTTATTAAGCAACATCCAAACATCCTCGAAGTAATTACTTTATTATACGTAATATAAATATGTTTGAAAATAAAAACTTACTTTTAGGATTAGGATTAGCCGAAAGCACTCTTTAATCAAAGAAAGAAGCATGTCACGATCACTCCGCACCAAATATTTTGTTTAATCGCGATCATTAATACTATGGACTCTGCTATGTGTACAGGTGGGGGGTTCACAGAACCCCCACCGATACCTCACAATAGGAAGGAGTGGAATTTTTTATTATCATTGGGGCCAACCATGTAAAACTTCTGTCAAATATAATCCTGTCCAAATGGCTTTGGCCTAATACCATATGCTAAGTTTGGTCAAATTAAGGTTATATTGATGAGTAGTTATAAGATTTGAAAAGCAAAACATAACAATTTAACTATAATTACATGTCGATATCATAAAATTAACATTTCTCAACACAATTAATAAAATTTAATCTATTGTCTATTGTTGCGTACAAAATTGTCTAACCATTAATATACTAGCCCATGTTTGAGTCACATTATTTTTTTCATTCTCATTCTTCCACTCATTTTCAATCACGCATGCTTCAATAAAATAATATTTTCCATCACATCAATAACTTTTCCTTCTTTTTTAACCACATATTTCCATCACATAAAAAAAAAAAAATACATTCTTAAAGTAAAAATATGTACCAAACAGGGGCTAATAATATCAACAAGTAGAATCCAGAATTTACGTAAGTCCAAAAACATAATCCAAGAAAAGTCTTGCTCCAAAGAGAATTACACAAGAGACTTGGTCAAAAAATATTTTCAAATGTCATATTGTTGGATAAAGCAAACCTACCAATTGTTTAAACGCAACACTGTTCACATGTATTTGCTTCCAATAATTAATTCATAAGCTGAAGACACAATTACAAAACATAAATGCCAAAACAATAAGATTTTAAAATGAAAGTACATGGCAATAAGATTTCATCTGACCTAGGATGGCTCGATCAGCCGCAATACATGGAAACAAAAAATTTGACGGAGCTAGCGCGAGCAACTGACATTACTCGTTTAGCACATAGGTTACAATTAAATTTGAGTTAATTTTGATGTACAAAAACACAATCCCAACAAGAGAATTGCTACAAAGAAGACTTGGTCTAGGAATCTTTTCTAATGCCATAATGGACAAAGCAATTAAACCTACCTAAGTTCACATGGATAGATATATGCTTCCAAAAAAACATTCTTAAAAATGACTTGGCAAGTCAAGTTTCTGTCCTCAATCCATTGTTCCATCCATGAGTTAAAAACACACTACCACAATACATATATACATCAAAAGGAATAAGATCCAGAATGAAAGATCATGACAATTTTTAACAAGATTTCTACATTTCTTCATTTTCCTTTAAGTTGATGTCCACACACTAAATCTATATATGTTATGTCCCCATTTCTTTATATTTTTTATTTGCCAAGAAACGGTTTCTCTACCAATGATGTGGGGTCGATATAGTATATCATGGTAGGTCCATTATAACAACAAAGAACGAAAAATTCTCATCAATTTGTGACCTTTTTACTTTAAATTCGATTTTTTCCTTCAATGAATTTCAATTGTGGGAAAGACACTTGACACAATTATGCTTCTGAAGTCTAGTGAATTTATTGGGATGGGCATTTTGATCTTTTGACACACTTGTTGAGGGGTATATGTGGTACTTGGAAGAATATTATAAATATCGTAGTCAACCTACACAAACGGTCGCTTTTGTAGGACCCAATTTTTAATTTGAAAAATTCGGAATCAAATCTATCAGATTTTGCCAAAATATGCAAAATAGTTAGACCAAATAGGGGCTAAATGACCTTTAAAAAGAGACAAGAAGAATAAGTATATCTCAAGAATTCCACGTTCTTAAGAGTGTGTTTTATATGTTATATTAAACAAATTTGAATTTATCATCAGGTTCAAACGTTTCTTCTAGATCTTCGAAACTCTATTCAATTCTCAAATCTTTTGCCAACTGTCAAACCTTCCTGCAATTTTCAAATAGATAAATAGGAAGAGAAGTTCAAATTTAGGCTGGACTTGCTAAAAATGTAAAACGGGGTTACAAGGATGAGCAGCCATTGGATGTTGACAACATGGTGAAAATATCATGTTGGCCATTTAACATTGCAATATCAGGATGAGAAAAGAACAAGATATCAACATGGTGAAAATACTACACTTTGCTCCTTCAACTATTGGATTGTTAAAACCCATCATTCTCTGATGGACCATATCATCCATGGTTGCTACTGCTATATTAACCACCCCCAAATCTATATGCCACAAACCAGATATTCTACCAATCATTTATCGCACAAATCGGACCGGTACTCGATGTGACTGATAAAAGTGATGGAGAGCTCTTGGCTATTTCTGACAACAAATCTAAATCAGATGATAATTGGATTCTGGATTCAGCGTGTGTGTTTCATATGTGTCCAAATAAGGACATGTTTGCTATATATGAAACTGTTTTCAAAGGCGTGGTTATGGGAAATAACGCATCTTGTCGGGTTATTGGAATTGGTACGGTCAGATTGAAGATTTTTGATGGAATAATTAGAACACTTGACCAAGTTCGACATGTTCTGAATTTGAAGAAAAATCTCATCTCTTTGTCTATTCTTAATTCAAAAGGTTATGAGTTCTTTGGTGGAAGTGGAGATTTGAAAGTTTGTAAGGGTGCCCAAATTATATTGGGGGGATGAGAAATATCTCAATTATACATCTTACAGGGACATGCAGAATTTGGAATAGTCAATCAGCACATGTTTAGTACTGTGATGTACATTCAGTTTGGTACAATACCTTTAGGAGCTCATAAATAGTCAGATTTGAAGAATATAACTAAGTGAAGTTTTGAAGATGTGGATAATGCCGATTTGTCAACATCACATGCGGTGTCATTGTATTCAGTTGTTAAAGACAAACCAAGTGAAACAAGGTATATGGATGTTGATTTTGTTGAGCATGCTTTAAGTGGAGTAGAAGGTGTACAATTTACCAAGGGGTCTTCTAAAAAAACATTTGGTAATGATTCTATTTTGGGGTGTGTTACAATCCATTTTTGATTAAAATCATTGTGATTTTTTAGAATCTAAGGTAATTCTGCTGAGTAGTACTTAGATTCATTGGAAGAGGTGGAGTATTTGGTGTTTGGTTGGAGAAATTAATTTTTTTATTATTGTTGAAGAAATCAGTTCATTTCTTAATGGAAATCGTGTCAAGTGGAGATTGTTGGAGAAATGGGTGTGACTTGAATTCTTTGTTGAAGTTGTTGAAGTAATTGAAGAATTTTAATTGAAGTACATGTCAAGAAAAATTCAAGTTTGGAATGCTATTGGAGTCTTATGTCAAGTTAAAGTTCTACTTTGGAAGCCCATTAAGAGTTGAAATTTGTATTAGACTTAAATATGTTAAATTATAGATCGGAAAGAAAAGTCGCCGCATTTTCACTCGATTGTCGCCCGAGCGACAGGCGGTCGCCCGACTGTTGCTCAAGCGACAGTGTTATCCGACCCAAATTTATTTTTCACTTTAATACCGTTTTGACATTCTACTTCAACTACAATTCGTCTATTAGAATTTTGGATATCGCTTACATTCCTGCTTATAAATACTATGCTCTTCTTTACAATTGTATAATGAGAAAATAGATTATTGAATTAATAAGATTCATTGTAATTTTCTATTTCTTTTCCATTATTTCTGAGTCAATAAAATCTTCTAATTCCTCTGTCATATTCTTATTTTCTTTTATTATTTTATTCTTGATCAATACTTTATATTGTGTCATATAACTTTAATATATCAATTTGATAGTTGGTTTCACAACAAGTGACGTCAATCTCTAACAAGCGGTATCAGATCAATTATGGTATCTTACTTGTTTTTGCTAACAAAAATGCTAAGAGAACACTGCAAGGTGCAACTACAACTTATCATTCTTAAGCAACAATTTTGAAATTTTGTATTTCTCATAGATTTGATCTTAATTTATTCAACTAAATGGAAAAAAAAATTGTTTATTTCTCACAGAACATTGAGACACTCATGTCTATTTTTAACAATAGATACTATCTACATTGACATATGTGCAACAAGTGTCATGCACATAGGTAAACGACTTAATCTAGCACTTTTCTCAAGGTTTAAGGAGAGTTCTAACCATGCGCGGTTGTTTCGCTAAATCACTCGTCCTCTCATCATCATGCATAATTTTAGTTCCTCGCTTGATGAGATGGGTTAAAAGGCAAAAAGAAACCCTTCAACACAGGCTATGATGCACGGAGTCGGTAAGTGTTTGATTTTTTATTTTTTAAAATATAGAATAAGAGAACATAGTTAAAAAGAGTGTGACACGGGTACGTATGTGCATCTTTCACACTTCAATCCTCGAAATTCACTTGTAAAAATCTAAATAATAATTAAGTGGCAACTTGTTAAAAAACAGAACACGTGACTTAAAACCAATTAGAAATTTATACTAAGGGCTTGTTTGAACCCATTTTCATCATAATGTTTTTTGGAATAGTAGATTGATGGAGAATAAGTTGTTAAAAATGAAGGAAAAGTTTTTGAGTTGTGCTTAATATTATTTTATTGAAAAATGTATGATTGAAATAAAGAAAGAGAAAAATTTATATTTTTTAAAAAAAAAAGTGGATCAAATAAAGTCTAAAACACCAAAGACATCATAATTTTTCATGAGAAAGCATAAAATTAAAACAAAAGATAAAAGGGACATAATTAATTACAATTGCCATGCCCATTTAAAGATCGAAGTACTCGTCCCATATTTCATACTCATACCTATATTGTGTCGTGTCGACTTGAGTCTGTCGCCCGAAATGCCAAATCCAAGCTTCACAAAACTAAAAATATTTCCAAAGCTATTTAAAAGCCAAAGTCATTTTAACCATTTTTAAAGATTTTATTAATCCTATACCTTGCATACACAAAATAAAAAATTGCTTAGAGTCTGTCCTGGAGAAACACAAACTAAGAGCAATTTTTTTCGTGGAGTAACAATGTGGTTTTTGATGTAAATGTAATTTTTTTTTAATATTGGAATCTTCTCAATTGACAATTTCGTCCATTTAAGTCATTCAAGCAATCATCTGACTTTCAAATCTGGATAGCATGTAGATAAGACTATCATTTTGTCAGTTTAACAAGCAAGAGAATTGTTGGAAATTACACCGATAATGTGCATGAATTATATTCTCAAAACATATCATTAATATGTTTGAAATTAAAACATAATTTGACTTATTAAAATGGAGTTTGAGAAGACAAACAAATAATTCTTGTAGTTGAACATATGACGTATGATTCTATCCTTTCTATTGTTTGTTTCGAATCTTACATAAAATCAAAGTATGCTAGAAAATTTCTGAAATCAAACATAATAGAAATAAACTAGAAAATGAAAATAAGAAGATATAAGTGAGCAATTGGCCGATGCAAGTGTTGGACACTTTCTCCTTAAGACGAATTTGGCCCGCATCGGTACTAACGATTTTTCGACAATCATCTTTCAAGATACAGCGACCACGTCTCGCAATAAGAGCACTCCAAATTACGTAGACCAACTAACCTACTTATATTTTGAACCCTTTTTGTATAAAACTTGACTCCAAATAAATGTAGAATTTGAAGTGAATATGCATTAGTATGATAATGCAATCATGAAGTAAATGAATGAAAACAAACACATGTGATCTATATATAGATGTGGAAAATGTTTATCTCAAAATGCACAACATATGGAAGAGACACAATTATTGGAATTAGTCTCTATATTTGAAGATACGCATTTTTTGAAAAATGATAATGCCAAAAGTCACAATCTTTCATACAGAAATACACATTGTCAGCCAAACAATTTCTAAAATATTCCATAATATTCTACGTAATTTTTCAATAATTTTCCTATTTAAGTGTTTTTAAATTTGATTTAATTTTTCATTCACTAAATAACAATTTCCACTTAAATAATCATTTAAAATTGGCCAAAACCAATTTTCGATACAAAATTCCAACAATCCCCCACATAAATAAAAAATAATGCAAATGACTATGTTGACGCTAAAGAGAATTCAAATGGAAAGCTATTGCATCTGGATATGTACCTTATGGGTTTGAACATTCCATAGTAGAATATTATCAAATTTACTTGGTTAATCAGTGAACGAGATATCTTGAACTGTCAGTCGTTGGTGTAAATCAAGACAATAGTATTAAGACAATAATCTCCCTAACATTTTCGAGTTCTCACTATTGTATTCATTTTGGCCCTGAACAACTCTTGGATTTCATAAGTACTTTAAAGAATTCAAGGTTTTGAAACATTCTCATAGAAGCGGCCCCACTTTACACTTATATAGGTAAGCTCCTATAAAGAGTATGCTGCCCTACTCCACTTGAATTTAATCAAGATATAGGAATCATTAATAGATTATCTTAACCTCGAATATTTTGCAGAAAACACTTTAATATCTTAAGAATTGTTAGGAAATAATTTCCTAATTGCTTCATTTAATCTCCATAATTTCGTTGTCCCTTTGAACCAAGATCTTAGGATCTCCAGTTAACAAGGTAGGGTTACAATTATAGAGATTTTTCGAAGTAGGCTTTAATCCATTCCCCTCGATTTGTAGTATTCTAGATCTCTCGGTAAATCTCTTAAAGGTACCACGAGTTTACACCATTGAGATCAACTGCTTACTGGTATTATGTCTACGACTTATGTGTCTAGACTTACCATTATAAATACTTCTTTTAGCCCTTCCAACAACTGACATACTATTACAATGTACACTTATTCTAGGTACCGATTTAGGCTAACAAAGAATATCTTTCAGGAAGTTACGAAGTCATTCTGCTTCTTCTCCTACTTTATATAAAGCACTAAGCTTAGATTTCATCGTTGATTGAGCTATAAACGGTTGCTTTATCGATTTTCATGAGATAGCAGCTCTACCTAGGGTAAATCCATAACCATTAGTGGATTTGGAATCCTTCATGTCGAAAATCTAATTCTATTACCGCATGATATTTTGTGAAATGTAATCCATAGGTCAATATATACTTCAAATACCTAAGAACCCTTGTCAAAGCCTTCCAATGATCATGACTTTGAATTACTCGTGAATCTACTAAGTTTATTCACAGCATACGCAATGTCCAATCTAGTGCAATTTGTAATATACATTATACTGTCAATCACCTGTGAATACTTTAGTTGTGATGCACATTCCCTCGTATTCTTAACTAAATGTACATTTGGGTCAATAGGAATTTTCACAGGACTTTCCTCAAATACCTTAAATTTCTTAAATATCTTCACAACGTAATGAGATACGGAAAGTACAATTCATTCTGATACTCTAGAGATCTTAATCCTTAATATCATATCTACCATATCCATGTCTTTCATGTCGAAATGCTTCATTAGCATTTTAGGAACATTATTTTGACAAAATTATTTTGTCAAACTTTTGGTGTCATTGTTTAGGAGCATGTCTCAATCCTTACAAGGGCTTAATATGTTTACAAACCTTATGTTTGTAGTTACGCACCATTCAGGTTGCTCCATGTAAATCTCCTNTCCTCAAATACCTTAAATTTCTTAAATATCTTCACAACGTAATGAGATACGGAAAGTACAATTCATTCTGATACTCTAGAGATCTTAATCCTTAATATCATATCTACCATATCCATGTCTTTCATGTCGAAATGCTTCATTAGCATTTTAGGAACATTATTTTGACAAAATTATTTTGTCAAACTTTTGGTGTCATTGTTTAGGAGCATGTCTCAATCCATACAAGGACTTAATATATTTACAAACCTTATGTTTGTAGTTAGGAGATACGAACCCTTTAGGTTGCTCCATGTAAATCTCCTCTTCCAACTCACATTTGATGAATCTCAAGGTTATGCATTGCCATAGTTGCAATAGTAACCTTATCGAATAACAAATCATTTCTTTTACCTATAACCTTTGGCAACCAACCAAGTCTTATACTTGTCATGGATCCGTCTGGTTTTAATTTCTTATTCCTTCGAAAAATATTACATACCTCGATTCAATAATGGTACCCTTATGTATATCTTGAATCTCAGATTTGTGTACAAGAAAATAATAGGCCCTACTACTGGCGTGTCCAATAAATATACAATCAATCGTTTTTGGTCTAATTTTTACTTGTTTAGGCTTAGATACTTCAACGTTAGCCAAGTACTCCTACACTTTCAAGTGTTGGTAAGTCGGATGATGACATTTTCATAATCCTGTCACCATTCAAGAAATCATCTCATGAAGCTACATGCTTCAAACTAACTTTTCTAAAGCTTCATAAATTTCCAAACATGATTGGATGATTTTTTATCAGTTCATTACACTAGTCAATTAGTTGTGGATTTCAGAATCATGGATATTCAATTTCATCATTGAACTATTACAATGCATCTATGAATATTCTTCAAATATTCCAATTTGCTTATCCAAATAAATGTCATAATTGGCTTATATCCCAATTCATCTACTTTAGATTTAGTATATAACATCCTTATAATTATTTTAAGGTTTTTCTACCTTTTCACTTCATAGACATACTTCTATGATTATAAAATATAGAAAATTGTAAATTTTTAAAATAAGTTACCCCCACAATTTCCGAATTAAGTTCACACATCTTGAACTTTTAAGTTCACAAGCATTGAAGTTAACCCCCACATTTTTGGGTTATACTTTGAACTTAGAGTTCATCAACTTTTTCATAGTTCAATTCATTTATTACTTAGATAATGTCTTTACTGAGTGCTTTGTCAAAGTTTAAGTACTTTCAAAATAGTTGTCGTCGATTCACAATTTATTTCAATTGAAATTGCATAAATTATACTTCAGTCCAACTTTCTTTAATTTTATCGTCCAAATTAAATTAAGGTCATCACATAGACCAACAATACTTTCAAAACATATACCAATTTAATTGGTTCCACGATTCAAATCGAATTCAACAATAAAGAAGACTAAGCATCTTGATTCACAAGAATGTCAACTTTTCCCAACATATGCAACATATCACATTTGTAACATTTCACAAGATAGTGTTATTTCATGTTAAATAATACTTATTCAACATATTCAAATTGAATGAACGAATCATCCATTAGTTGTGTTTTCAAAAGACAACCCAACGAGAGGATACACTTCTTCGAATTAATCTTTATAAAGAGATACTTCCTTCGAAAAATAATTATACCAAGAGTCTTGATTCTCCATATGAAATGATCCTAGAATAAAATATTCTACGTAAATTTTTCACCACGTGATTAGGCAGCTTAATATTCATTTTGACAAGATCATATTTGTCATGCTAGAATTCAACCATAATTTGCATAAGTCATCTCATTTAGTTTCATCAAATTAATTGAGGCTATCAAAATTAGTGTAATTTCAACAAGATATGAAATTTAACCAACTAATCGTTATTTTTCATATTCCAATAAAGGAATAGTCTTGAAGGAATAACAACTTATATTCTAACCATTTATACATTCATTGCATAAGTTTATTCCATCTTATTCATCGCATGTTGTGACTAGGAATAACAATGGTTTGAGGAACTCCTCACACTTCCTCATTTAGAAATATAGTCATTGATCTCAATCTCGATCAATTAATCAAGACCAAATGGTCAATAATTGATTTGATACAAATCTTGAACTTGTCATATATCTTAAATAAATTATGTCATAAATCTGTTCATGAAATAACAAACTAGATTTTACATGCATACACATATCACTTAAGAAAGAGGGTAATGAAAAACCCCTTCATGTATGTTTAACCGACAGTTATGACCGTTGGAATAATATTGAAATAGTCTCAACTATTTCTATGAATAGGCATCCTTTCATAACATTTCCTTCTCTTTCATATTTCCATAAAAAAATCGAACACAAGGAAAAGGACATGAACATAATCTGATTATTAATTATATTCCATTTTGCATTTAGCAGCCATCATTTTAGACCATTCATTATCTACCAATTATTAAATTATACAAATCCAAACCAATGAAAAGGTGCCAGCAAAGCAACTGCCAAAATTTGCAATACAAATTGTGAAAATGAAACTTTCATACACTTTTCTGTCCTAGTGCAAATAAAGAACCCATATTTAAATCTTTCATGCATATATGTTTCGGAACTTGTCATTTCCAGATTATAACAATTTTTAATTTCACGTGTGTTCCATAATTCACGTTTTGGCGCCATGCATAAATGTAGATAGAAACAGCATCCCATTTCACACAAATAAATTCGTGCTCTTTCTATTACCGAGAAGACACGAAGAAAACCACTTTAAAGCAGTAAATTAATTCTACCAAGTGCAGCCTCAAATTGCCGAACAAACATTTCAAGTCTTTGGAATCTTTTACGCAATATCATAATTTCAATGCACATCAACAGTTTCACGTATGTAATGGACATATATATGTGAAAAGGTTTGCACTAATAGTTAAAAATATACACGCACAAATTCATGAACATATAGGTGCAAAATTCCATTTAAGAGTGTACAAAATCAGATTTAAATTGCATTCAAAACCCACGTAAGTTGTCTAACAAAATCTAACATGCACAATTAAAAAATTCATCTTAAGATTGTTGGAAATTACACCGATAATGTGCATTAATTATATTCTCAAATTATATATACTTAATATGCTTGAAATTGAAACATAATTTAACTTACTAAAATGGGGTTTGAGAAGACAAACCAATGATTCTCGAACATATGATGTAGGATTCTATAATTTCTATTCTTTGTTTCAAATCTTATATAAAATCAAAGTATAGTAGAAAAATTCTGAAATCAAACATAATCGAAATAAACTAGAAAACGAAAATAAGAAGATAGAAGTAAGCAATTGGCCGAGGCAAGTGTTGGACACTTTCTCCTTAAGACGAATCTACCTCGTATCGGTGCTAATGATTTTTCGACAATCATCTCTCAAGATACAATAACCACGTCTCGCAATAGGAGCACTCTAAATTACGTAGACCAATGAACCTATTTATGTTTTGAACCCCCTTTGTGTGAAACTTAACTCCACATAAATGCAGAATTTGAAGTGAATATGCATTAATATGATAATGCAATCATGAAGTAAATGAATGAATGAAAACAAACACATGTGATCTATATATAGATGTCGAAAATGTTTGTCTCAAAAGACACAATCTATGAAAGAGACACAACTATTGGAATTAGTCTCCATATTTGAAGAGACACATATTTTGAAAAGTGATAATGCCAAAAGTCACAATCTTTCATATAGAAAGACACATTCCATAATATTCTATGTAATTTTCCAATAATTCTCCTATTTAAGTGACTTTAAATTTGGTTTAATTTGACATTCACCAAATAACAATTTTCACTTAAATAATCATTTTAAATAGCCTGAATGAATAAGTATAAAATTGTAGAGAGGATAATTCTTCAAGCTGTTGTATAAACTATAAAATTGACTCCTTTTATAGTGTAAAACTTAACCTCAACAATAATGAGAATTATCCCAATTAAAATATAAGTTATATTATGAAATTCAATTTTGGAAGGTTATAACTTCATTTATTATGTTATAACATATATCTCTACACTTATCTTATAAGAGGCGAAAAATTTAAGTCAGTGAATATTAATAAAGAGAAAGATTTGGACATTTTTTTCCCATGAACAAGCCATGAATAGTTTGTGTGCATCTTTGAACTATTTATGCATCTGCGCACATCAACGTAGAACTTAAATTATTAGATTATAATGGTTGTACAGGGTACATGTAGTATGATTGTAAATTATTCATAATTTAAACTATACTTACAGTGGAATTATATCTTTCAGAATAACATACACCACCAAACACAAAACAATACCCAAAAAGAACTTTAATTCATTAGTTTTATTGTTAGGTTTTGATATCTAATAAACTCGGACAATAATTTAAAATAGATATCAGATAATTTATTGACATCATAGGTTTGGCTCGATCAGGAAACAATCAACATATCGCTGGGGGCCCAAGTTTGAGTTTGATTTAATTGGTTGGAGGTAATGTGTGTTAGCCAATTTACCTTGTTATTAAATTGGCCCATTTAGGTATATCTTGGCTCAATTAGCATTTACCTAAATTGATGAATATATGCAACATTTCCCAGCCATGTGAGTTTGAGAGTTGGTGCATGAGTTTTTGGCAATAGAGAAAAATGAGAGAGACAACCTTCTTCTACTTGGTGATTTTGGTGTCTTCCATTTTTCTTCTTCCTTTGTGGCTTGTAAATACTACCACCATCTTCATCTCCTTTGTAGTGTGAAAACTTGTGGCAACCAAAGTGTTTAAGAGTTATGGGTCGAACTTGTTTCCATGGTGTTCATTTGGTTGGTTTTTCTAAGACCAAATCGAGATTTCGAAGAATTTCCACATAACAACTGGTATCAGAGCATGTTGTATTGAGAAATTTGTGATTTTTGGATGCAAAACACTGGCTAAAAAGGGTAGAAATGAAGTAGAAAACTATCCAATTTTCTTTCAATCTGATTGGACATGTAAATCTAATTTTTGATGAAATCAGTGGCCGATTGAAGAAACAACACCACAAGTGTGATCTATAGATCGAGACAGAGCACGTGGTCGGCGCGTGAGGTCTAGTGATGGCACATGGCAGCTGCACGTTACCCCTATGCGTAGACGTCGACAACGCGCTTGAAGGCGCGTTCAACGATTTTAGAACATAACTTCTTCAGGCAGTTTGTTCCAAATGGTGTCACAACCCAGCGATGATGTCCGTTTGCTGTTTCGAGTGATACGGTGAATTTTGGACGATTCTACCTTCAGATGTTCAGTGATGGTGTCATTTTGTGTTGCCACGGTTGCTAATCTTTAGGGCAAATATTGACGGTCATAAAAGTGGTGAATTCGAATCTCTCTTAGTTTATCGACTCGTAGATATGGTCAGCTGATATCGTGTTCTTTTATTTTATTATTGCAGTTAAAATTATTGTGTAGGATGGTCATTTAATTTTCGCATTATAAGTCATTGTGTTGGGGTGACATTAGGTTTGGAGTTATCATGTGGGGTATCCATTGCTTGTTGCTAGACTTTGAAATTATTTGACTTAAATTATTTGTGAATTTGTTGCCAAATTTATCTACACTATTATAATTGTATGTGACTTAAGGAAAGTTTATTTGACTATTATATGTGAATTTTGTGTGTACTTTGCTTGTGGTTATTATTTGGTATTGATGGTAAATATAGGTATAATGTAAGAGAGAAAAGGAAGAAATGTTTTTAATTGTGGTAATTTTGGACATGTTGAAAGAGACTGTCCTAAGAAGGATAATAATAATAATAATAATAATAATAATAATAATAATAATAATAATAATAATAAAGAGGTTGATGAGATGAATATGGCTATTGGGTTCAGTGATGACCCAAGTGAGGTTTATTGAGAGTAAACCTGATTATTACATGTGCATCTGTGTATAATCATTTTTGCATGTGTGTGATTGTTTAATTATGTTGCATGATTATATGTTACATTTCAATATTTTTATATGTATTTGCATGAATTTGATAGCAATCTAATTACTTGATGTAATGTGTTTGCATGTATAGTGGAATGTGATGCATTAACAGTAGTGTATTGTGTGTCTATTGGTGATATGGTGTATAGATGCCTAAGGGTATATTGATGATATGTACAAAAAAGAAAGAGAATTTGGCCAAACAGCCGGGCAAGACAATGATGTTAGACAAATGGCCTTTGACCCATAATTTTAAAAAAAAAATTCAAAAGGTTTTAATTGATAAAAAGACAAAATTGCCATTCAGTTTTTAATTCAAAAATCACTCAATTTTCCCTCATTTTACTAATTTCTTCAATAAAACCCTATTTTTCCAATTTCAAAAATTAACGTTTTCCTTCTTCCACTTTTTCATCTTCTTCAACTGGAATTCGCTACTAGTGGAAGTAAATTC